>WCAA01000159.1:0-19491 GCA_010623925.1 Antarctomyces pellizariae | reverse complement strand
CTTGCCTGATCAGACAACGTGTGACGTTTCCTAGGGCCCTGTAAAAAGCAAGGCCTACCCCCTAACCATAGTTTCCGCGGTTAGGCGTGCAGTGATGGCTAAACGGGCCAAATTTGTATGGGTAGAGCGGTGCCACGGCGACCGAAAGCACAGCAGCCCGTTTATGCGTGCTGCACGCAAATCCGGGGGGGAAGAAGGCAAGTAAAATTTAAATAAATTAGATATGTTTTATCAACTCAATTGTCCCGTTCCAACGCCCTAACAACAACACCATATGGCCTCCGTGGCGTGCTGTGACATGGGGCTGAATTTGGGTGTCAAGTTTTGTTGGGGTCGCCGCGACATCAGTGTGCGCCTCAGGCCAACCTACTCTTTGTTGGTTTGCAACGTCAACATCACGAGCGCCTATAACTTACTTTGTACAGTACTGAGCAGAAACAATAATTACCTACCCCCTATGCGGCTGCCCTAACCTTAGTTTCTGAGGTTATGATCATAACCGCGCTCGGACAGGGGTCATTTTGTATGGTGGGGCGGGGCGCGGCAGACCAGATGCGCGGCGTCGCGGTTTTCAACTAGTGCTCATAACCGCGCTGGAACAGCTCGGGCACACGAGGTGTAAATTTTAAATAATTTATGCCATTATAAGCACATAGAGAACACAAATTCAATACTGCAATTAATTTCATGATGCCTTCCTTATAGCGTTCGTGGACAGGGGGCTGAATTTCGTGGTTTATTTTGTTGGGGTCTGAGCGACGACGCACTGCAGCGCAAGCTCATTTTGGTCACCATATTCTAACGACGACAACTGAGAGGGTTAAAAAGTGCAATAGGTTGGGGTGTAGAATATAACATGGTGGAAGTGCCGCCATCACTGGCCCACCTTCTGGCGGTTAATACAGAGTTTGCTGTATTGCTATGTAAGAGGTCTCATTGTACGCATGCGCAAAATCCAATGGGAATTGCAGAGCACCTCCGCAAGCACCACCGGGAGAAGCCAGCTATTCGAAGGCAGGCGCTGGAGCTCGGAGAGCGGCTCGTACAATTAGACGCTCGATTTATGCGCAGCTACGCAGACGTCCAACTGCCAGCCAACGGCTCATACCCCCAGTCAATTGTCCCTATTCTCGATGGCTTCAGCTGCCTCCACTGTCACTTCCTCACCATCAACCGGAAGAACGTACGGAAACATGCCAACAAGGAGCACCTGAGGCGGGGCGTGGATGACGAGTATGTTTTTGTACGGGTAAAGCTACAGAGCTGGTACGGAGCAAAGAGGGAGAGGTATTGGGTGGTAGAGGAGTTTGCGAGAGGAGCGGGCGAAGCTACGATAGAGAATAACGATGCTACGAACGGCTCTGGTGAAGCTACGAATGGATGTGGTGAGGCTACAAATGGCTCTGATAAAGCTACAAATGGATCTGGTGAAGCTACGAATAGGCAGGACCATGCTGCGAATGAGCTCAACGGAATCAAGGAAGACGTCCGGCGCTGGCGGGCCAAAGCTACGGAGAGAAGGCTGACGATGCAGGTAAAGCCTTTGGTCTACGAGCTGGATTCGTGGCTCAACTTTACCAAGTGGCACGCGGTTCTCAGCAACTCAAAGTACGACATGCTGCAAACCTACGAATTTCTGCGCTACCCAGGACCCAAAGAGACCAAGTTGCGCCGCCTCCTCTGCGCGTGGGACCTCATAAAGGCTCGTGCGCTAGACACTCTTGAGGACGTCGACCACAAGGACGCCCTCAAGTGGTGGGTTTCCCCAAAGAACGAGGTGGCCAGTCAGCACCCGTTCGAGCTGCCGCAAAGCTCCAGGACCCTCGTCAAGTACAGCCGGATGTGGAAACAGTTCATCTGCTACATGGTGCGCACCGTGCCGGCTGCCGTCGACAAATTTACGGAAACTGACGAAGCTACGGAAATCAACGAAGCTACGGAAACCGGCGTCGTCTACACCAAGGAGCAGCGCGTGGTCATTGAAGACATCCAGGACTCCCTAGAAGACGATACAGACAAGGAAGACCTGCCGGCGCTGGCCAGCCAGCTCATGAACTTGTGCCGCCTGGTCGTCACGCAGGACCTGAGCGCTGCAAAGCTGTACGACTCACCGTTGATGCATTATCTGGCGGTGCGTGGGATCGACGAGAAGTCAGAGGGATTCCGCGGGCCAATGGAATACACCAACATCCTGGCCGGCGTGCTCTGGATTGTACGACTGGTGGCGCTGGAGCTGGCGATTCTATCGAAGCCGTGGCCAGAGCTAGGGATATTGGCAAAGGCGGAGCTGGCGTCGGTCAGGGCGACCGTCAAGGCCTTTCGTCTCGCTCACCTCGTAGAAGGTTCCTTCTCGCCGGCGTCTAGCGTACTGACGCAGCTCGCAAAGGGCCAGAAGGACAACGCCGTACACCACTCACCGGCAAATATACACTGGTCCCGAGACATGCAGACAGTCTTCTTCGTAGGGAGACCGGTGCACCTGCCCAAGATCGGGCCAATGTGCAACGCGCTTGTTGAGGAGCTCAGGGAGTCGCTGCTTACGTTGGCGTTCGAGGAGCAGCTTCCGACAATACAGCTGGGCCAAGTCGTCGATTCTACGGCCTGGACCCAGCAGTTCCGCAAGGCCAACTTCGACTTTACGAAACACGCCGCAAACCGCCACCTTGACGTCAACTACCTGTTTAACCTACGAAGGGCCCACGTGGCCACGGGCGACCTGCAGATGCTGGCAAAAGCCCAGGGCAGTGGCAGTGGCGGTGGCAATGGCGGCAACAGAGTTTCCTAGATCGACTCCAGGAAGAACTAGTATCTGGGGTTGGAGAAGCGCTTTCTACGGAAGCTGATGGTTGCCGTGCACATCACGGCCGGCCAGCCTGCGCGAGGGCCGGAGCTGGGCTCCATCAAGGTATCCAACAGTCCGTACTCGGCTCGTAACATCATAATCCTCAACGGCAGGGTCTGCGTACTTACGATGTACGACAAGTCCAGGAGGAGACGAGGCAATACGGACTACATCCTACGAGTCCTTCCCGACAATCTCAGCCAGCTGGTGGCCCAGTACATCGTCTATATCCGGCCGTTCGCGCGGGTGCTGGACGAGCGGGAAAGCGAGTACCTGTTTGCCAACGCCCGTGGCCCGTGGGCGGGAGAGCAGCTGAGTCGCAAGCTGGCAAACGAGACTACGAAGCACCTGGGCGTCAGGCTGACGGTCAGGCAGTGGCGTCACGTAGCAATTGGTATAGCAGTACAGTGGCTGGGACGGGCTGGCAGGACGTGGGAGAAGGACGACGAGGACAAGGGCGACGGCCAGAACGAGCCGGAGTTGTCCGAGATGGACGACGGGGAGGAGTTTCCAGCAAGCGTGGTAGACCACATAATGATACGCCAGGCCAGCCACGGCCAGCGTGTGGCGCAAAACACATACGCCATCAACGGCGCCTTTCTCCACAGGCTCGGGCCGCAGCTGATAGCAGCTTTCGAGTACGCGTCTGTAGCTTGGCACAACCTCTTCAACTGGAAGTCCGAGGGCGCGAGGGACAAGGGGGAGTGGGCGAGGCGCAAACGACCAGCCAGCGAGCAGCCGGTCAAGGACGAACAGAAGAGGAGGAAGCAGGAAGCAGGGAAAGACGGAGAAGCAGAGGCAGAGGCAGAGACAGGGCCCAAAAGCGAAGCCACAATAGGCCTACAACGAATTTACGGACCGGAAGCTACGTTCAAGTCCGAGGGCCAGGCCGGTGCGATGGAGCTGGTCCACGACCCTCGTAGGATGACCAACATCATCGTCCTGCCCACCAGCGCCGGTAAGACGGCCCTCTTCCTATCGGTGGCGGCCATGTCCACGCACAAGAGCGTCGTGGTGGTCGTCCCGTTTGCCCAGCTGGTGACCGACATCGTCCGACGGGCCTTGGACTGCGGCCTGGGCTGCATGCAGTGGAAGGACGGGTCTTCGGCACAGGAGGAACCCGAGCAGCTGATAGTTGTCAGTGCAGATCAGGCTTCCAGCGACGCCTAACCGTAGTTTCCCCCGTTTATGCGCATAAACGGGCGGGGGCATCTGAGGTGCCCGCAAAACTGGCGTCCCAAAATCTGCTTGAGTTGCCACCCCAACCATCCCGTTTATGCACCTTGTGCGCATAAACGGGCAGGAAGACCACAACTAAAACTCAAATAAATTACATATATTTAATTGCACCGTCCGCATCATCCTAATGATGCTTTGGTTTGATTCTACAAGGTCAATTTGAAGTGGGGGCAGGGGGGCCAATCTGGGTGGTTAAGTTTTGTTGGGGTCGCCGCAACGTCTGTGCGCCTGCTCTCTGTGCAGCTGGACTGGCCCGCCCACGCAACTTCAAAGTCAATCCACGAGCGTTGTGCTTGTAGGATTATCAGCTACTTGAGGAAGTCTTAATAGCAAGGAGTAGACTCCAGCGTTGGGTGTTAGGGTTAGGTGGCAGAATTGCGTTTTGCGCAGAATTCTGACTCACCGCCTTCCTAATTGGGTTTTGGTGACCCCCCAACTTCCTAATCCGGGTTTCGGGGCGCTTTTTGTGGCCTAATCAGGCAATACTGCCGTAGGGGTCAGCTGACCGCCTACCCCATCAAACTCGCCAACATAGTAATGTGAGTATTACGGTCCTTTAACGTGAAGCAAGATAATAATAATTTACATCATTCAATTTATCAAGTCACAATCAACAGTTCTGCTAATTCAAAATTTACAAAATGGTTGTGTTGTGGTTATTATATCACTATTTGTTGTTGTCGCCAGCAAATTTTGTATAATGCGTCGCGCAGCGCCACTGCCACTGCCACTGCCACCGCCAGGCCATGGAGTACCAGATTATGCCGCGACAGCAAATTAATTTAACATCACAGGAAGACAAGGTATTGAGAGCGAGTAGGGAAATAGGAGGAACGCCGAAAATTAGGAACAAAAAAAAGAAGAAGGAGGGAAGGGTAGAAAGGCAAAGAAATAGTCGTGCAATGGCAAGCCACTACCAGTGCCACCGGCACTTTGTTGCGTACATCTATCTTATAATAGAATTTGTTAATTCAAGAGGTAGAGGCAAACTGTAAATTGATGACTTTGAGTTCAGAAAAAGGAGTAAATAGTTGTACTAGATTTTTTGGTCTATACATCAGTGTTCATTGTCGTTTGCCAATTTGATGTGTATAATGATATGGCTACGGTCAGTGCCACCACCGCCTCTACAAAGAATGAAATCTGCTGTGTAAGAGAAGGTGCCAAGGACTAACTACGTATTTGGAATAAGAGACATTGATAAGATGTCAGAATTTTTAATTCATCCAGTTGGAAGTATATGTCTGTCTATTCGTTCATTGTCATCCGTAGCAAAATTGGTGAGGTGAGGTGCGCAATGCAATCAATACTGCCACCGCCACTGCCCGCTATTGTCAAGAAGTTGTGGGGTGAGTGGAGCTATAGCCGCCACAACCGCTCCCACTTACTACCGCAATCACTTCCACAGCACCTATAATTTCTTAAAATGATTGATGAACGACAGATTTTAACAGACAAAATACCGAAGTAGATTTTAAGATAGAACCTCATAATTGTAGGGCTTGAAATTTTCAGACTTTCAAATTGTGGCAGACTAAACCAAAGATTGGTATCGACGCCAGCAATTTTGTGGGGTAATGGCAACAACGCAAGCTGCCTGACTATACCTTCCTTCTTCTCTCCTTAATGTAATGCTGATGAGTTGGGAGGTAGAGTGTAGAGCTCCCCAAAGGTGGTTTTACTAGGAAAGCACAAGGTCCTAGGAAGCTGGCAAAGGGTGGTTGACTTGGACTATTCCACAGCACAGCACTCTAAGGAGTCTGGCAAAGAAGAAGAAGTAGTTGAGTCTGAAAACTCAGAAGTAAAAGTAGAAGACTTTTGTAAAGTGAATGTGATTGTGAATTGAGTGAGTGTGAACAGTGTTGCTTGCTTGCCCTTTCCTAGAGAAAAGACAACCCTATATATATATCTAAAGGAGTGATAATGATGTAACATGTAGTGTGATGATAGTGCAATGATGATATGACATGTGGTGTAGCAATGGAGTGATAGTGATATAATGAATGATGTAATGAATGATGTACTGAATGACGTACTAAATGATGTACTGAATGACGTACTAAATGATGTACTGAATGATGTACTAAATGATGTAATGAATAATGTACTGAATGATGTAATAAATGATGTAATAGCTGATGTAATTGAATGTAATGAATGTCAGTATGACACTTAACCACAACTGCAATAGCTGTCACGGGTACGCAGATCCGTGACCGGATCGCCCCCAATCTACGGCCGGGTCGCCCCCAATCTACGGCCGGGTTGCCCCCAACTTGGCCACGGCAAGAAGTGGCAGAGATGCAGATGTTACGATGCGCAGGTCCGTGGTCGGATCGCATCCGACCCGGTAGCATACGTAACGTCTTATAAGGGGCAGAGGCACGGCTGGCCCAACGCGGAGGCAAGGAGAGCCACAAACAGGTAAAACGAGCATGTAGGCCTAGGGTTGGGTTGCCGGAAACAGCCGACCAGTGGGCAACGGGTGAGGGTGCAACAGCAAACGAGCGTGTGTGGCATCGGGACGGCAACGACTTGGCGGCAAGGCGCCTGCGGGACGGAATGCAAACAAACGTGTTTGGCAAATTCCCTTTGTAGATACACCACCGGGACACCACTGACTCGGTGGCGGGAACTATGGGATCTGGGATCATTATATAGAGTAGGGCCGCTCCTGGAAGGAAAGGGCCAGAGATTAGTTTGTGGAATACATACCTGGTTACGGAGTCGATATTGCAGTCTTAGCACTCTGTCTATAACAACCCTTACAATAACCACTGCCACTGCCACTGGTGATAGTTATGTATAAGTATAAAACGGAGTAAACAATAGGTGGGGAAAATAATGGTATTGTTTGCTTGTGAGCTGTATTATTGCAGTCCCCTCATTAAGTTAATGTTGTTGGACACTGCGAGCAGAAGACATGTGATGAGTACTAATTTTACTTTTGTTTCAAAAGTTAACCCAAACTGATTTTATGAATAGCAATTTCCGCAACAATTTCAAATATAATTGAACTTCTAGATAAATGGTAATTAATAATCGCCAAAAAGTATAATCTTGAAAATTTCTGCATACACAAGTAAACAATAAAAATTATACTGCTTGCACAGTTATTTAAATCAGTAAGTGATCGATCCTCTTGGGCTAAAATTAATTACACATTACAAAAAAACTCTCGGAAATCAATCAACCACCTCAAATATTCATAATTTTAAGCAATTATTCATGCTCAGTCGCTAGAATCTCGATGAAAAACTCAAGTGTTGCCAGTGACGCCCGCCTATTCGTCAAGCAACGTTCACCGCAATTTCCCATGTCGCTTTTCAAACGCCACCAAACCCAACTCCCGAGATCGTAGCAAACAATCGCGAAAACAATCACAGCCATAACTACGCACCAGTCCCAGTCGCTAAAATGTCGCAAGATATTCAGCCTAGAAGGCAGTTTATGCTGCTGACACAAAGACAATGGTTCGTCCACAAAAGTATGACGACCCAAGTCACGCTGCCGCTGCCAAAGCAGAGCGAGACTGTCAGCGCCGTCACCAAGCCCGAGTAGCCAAGCAAGCTCGAACAGCCCGAAGAATCCAGTAGCAAGTCCCGAGATTTGTCCCATTCATGCCTCTTCCAGAAAGCATTCCTCCACCAACGCCATCCCAGCTCAACCTTCGCGTAGACATCCCCGAAGTCATTGCTCTCAGCCCACGCGCACCTGTAGTTGGTGAACAGGGATTTTTTGCGCCCGAACTAGCATTGCCATATCGCCTTTCAACGCCACTGCCACTGCCATTGTCAGCATTATCCCGAATAAACAAGCACAGGGAGAAGGTAATACTCATAAAGCCAGCGAGCCCAATTGTGGAGGAGATGGTGGCGACGACAACGGAGAAGACTTTGTGGACGCACTTTGGACAAACGCCCTCTCACCGATCCAAACCCAAAAACCAGAGACAGTGCTTGTTTCGATCCGGGGCGGTGAGGCCCACGAGCCCAACCTGGGTGGAGACAGCGACGATGACAACGGACAAGACTTTGGGGATGCGGGGTAGGCGACAAACGCGCAACAATCATCCCTAATCCAAACACCATCACCAGGGCCAGCGCCACCACCGGCGCAACCGCCCCCTTTGGCCCTACCAAACCGTATCTCAAATATGGACACCGGCATGAATGAAGAGGATAGGGTTAGGGTTAAAGTGTTGACATCAATGTGGCAGAGGCCATTGTCAAACATCTTGCGGAACAGTTATATCAGTTCAAGGGCTGCCTCGAGAACAAGCATAGCAAGCAACTCCAAGAGCACCGGTTGAGCTCTGTTCCCGCAAGGCATGGGGACATCCGACAATTGACCAGACACCTCTAAGGCGTTGCCGACACTGAAGCCACCGCCATTTCCTTGCCCAACATCCTCTCCAAACCTACGCTCATAAGGCGTGGGAGCATTCCTAACTGCGACTTTGAGCAGATCTTTGAAGGCAGGATGGAAGCAAGAGCACAGAGCGTGCCACCTACTTCAGCAGAACCCGTCATCATAGGGATTTTATCAACATGTTTGAGCCCCAGCCCCGGCCCCACACCATCACCTTGCACAAGCCTCAGCAACAATAACAGCGCGGACGACAGTGACTCTGGAGAGTTCTTACCGTTGCTTCGTAACATTACTGTTAAGCATCTGACCCACCAGTCACGGCAAAGAGAACATACAACTACCAGCACATCCAGCAGCGATGATGCGACCAGCGCCGGCGCTAGCGCCACCAGCTCTGTCAGTGGTGACGAGCCTGATTTGCGACAGACAAATGCCATGACACCATGCCTCAAGGTGTACCACAAACAGAGTCGCGGCGACGCTCCTAAAGAACCGTCAGCCAAGGTCAGCTTTGACGTCGACAGCACATGCTGCTTTCCGTTAAGCTTGGCAGTTGCGGCACAGGGCATCTTGGCCCACGCGACGGTAAACAAGGCAGCGAACCTCAGCGCCAGCGTCTACTTTGCAATTTGCGACCCGACGATCAACAACAACAACAAGGTCGTAGCTGACAGCGTTCCGCTCCACCTCGTGCCACACTATGCGTTTGGGCAGATGGTTGGACTGCCAGATGTTATTATCTATGTGTTCTTCCCTTTTTTGCGGTGCGAAGCCGAGTACAAGACGTCCACGCACCTCAGCAATGAGGATCAGGACATCTGGTTTGACACCATTCTCTTGTCGTGCCTCAACACTGCCATCAGATTGTCAAACAAGAGACAGCACCACCCGCTCTCACGACGCGTCGCAGGTCTCGAGTCCACTGCCGCCAGCGCCGAAGGCTATGCACAAAAGACATCCTCACGCCAGCAGATTCTACAATACCCAATCCAACCAGCGAACCTCAACCAACTCTGGGGTCTCATTTGTACGCACATCTTGGAGGCAGTCGAGGAGGACATGCCGAAGGCACCCTTTGCCAACCTCCTCCTATTTACGATGAGCAAGAACAGCAAGCTACATTATATGGAGTCCAGGCCGGCGGCAGAAAGCCTCAGCCTCCTCCCACGTGCCTTTGACCGCTGGCACACGGCTTGGAATGCTGCGGCAAACCCAAGGTACTACACACCCGAGATGCTGTTCATTGACGTTGCCAAGCAGACGACCTCGCCTGACAGTGAGCTGCCGCCGGCGCCACCGCCAGCCGCCAAGTCGTGGGCCGAGGTGTAAACATGGAAGAATTGCTGTCTCAATGCTTACTTGAGAAAGCGCGTCAGGGTGACAAAAGGGCCAGGTCGGCGCAGAGGGGTCAGCGCCGGCAGCTATCCCGAGGTCACGCACTACCCTTTCGCGACGCTGAGAGACACGGGCGGCCTCACGGTTGCCTCGCGGTTTGGGAGCGTGGCAGAACAAGCGGGGCTGGTTTACTCACAGTTCTACAACCTCGTAAAGAACGCGTTTGATGCGGCCAAGGTCTACCCGTTTGAGAACGAGGCGCTGGAAAACCTCGCGCTCGACCCCGGCTACGCTGCGAGCCTCAAGCACGTCGGCAAAAGCGCCACCACATTTTCCGCCGAAGCGTGCAAGAAGAGCTACCTCCACAGCAAGAAACGCACCAACGCCGCCCTGGCAGACAGCCAATGGCGATCGTTTGGCACTCGCGAAGAGCACCGCCTGTCGCTAACCCTAGCCGTAAAGGTCGTCGACTGGTGGCAGCGATGGCGGAACGAGCCTGAGGAGCACAAGCGCGAGTTAACAGAGCTGCGCCAGGATGCCGTCACCCTTTACTTCTTCTTCTACTCCCCTGACATGTTCGCCTTCCTCCGTGCACAAATCAACCAATTTTGCTTTCTATTCGAGCAGGTGTTCTCCTGTGTTGGCAAGAACCACTCGCTTGAGGAGTTTGTGATGATGACACTTGCCCTGCAGGCTCTTCGCTTCTCTTACGGATCTAGTGTCCTTGCCGCCAAGTCTACGCTGTGCACAGACAGCTGGAGCATCCAGGAGGGCAGGGCCTGGGAGGGACTCGGGATGGGAGTGACATTTGAACAGTGCGCCTTTGTCTGGCTTCTTCCCAAGATCAACTGGGGGATCTTTTAGGTTCAGGGCGAACACTTAAGCCGGCTGGTCGCCGGGGTGCCGCTGCTGCACTCAAGCTACCGAAGGCGTTGGCGGGAGGTGCGGGACCTAGGCGACGTGCACACGCGGCTGCATCAGGCACAGGGGTGGGCGCTGAAGTATAAGATGGGCAAGGAGCAGCGGCCGAAAGGGCAGCCATGGCAGTCATATATAACCCCAACTGCCAAAGGCGCCGCCTGGCTTTCATACCTTACCGTACTCAATATCATCGAGTTCCGCGCAGAGGTTGCACGCCACCTGTTGACGAGTAACAAGAAACACCCAGAGCTAAGCACGCAAATGGCCACTGCCACTGCCACTGCCACTGCCACCCAGTTCCAGCAGCTGTCTTATTCTGTTGACGGGATGCGTTCTGTGTCCGAGGTCGGCGGTGTGCCTGTCACCCCGCACATGGCCATAGGCAACAAGTCCAATATCACCTCTTCCTGGGACCTGATAGAGATGTTGTTTGGCTGGGGAGAGGAGACCGTCTGGAAGAAGCTGCGGGCTGCGTGGGCGAAGAAGCCGTATCGCATGATCCTGCAAAAGACCTTTGAGCTCGTGGAGCGGATACTGGGGACCAGAACAGCGGGCGAATGGTTACATCAGTCTAAGCTTGTCATTATGGTTACACATTGGGTCCTACCTTATGTAACCCCTGGTAGTTTCTTGCCGCTCACGAAGAGCAACCGCGGCACGGGCCAACGGGCGCAAACAACATGGTTCTCAGCGGTCTATGTGAACGGAGGCCAGGGAAAGGGTTATCGTGATACCGAAACGGGGACAAGATGGACACAGAGAGAAGAAACGTCGGCCCTAGCAGACGCTACCCGCAAAACCTGGCTACAGTATCGCATGCCCGAGGGAAGCTCCAGCATAGATATGATTCTCATGATGAAATCATCCGGGTTATAGCTCCCCAATTTTGGCCGTCCGGACACCGGCTGCTTCCAACTTGGACGTCGGCAGTATCTGACCGCCGTTTACCCATATTGGGAAAGCAGGATACCTCCTCAGTGGCCAGGAGTATTTAGCCTTCCCGACCTCAGCATCCTTGAACTCGACGAGTACTTTCGGCAACAGATGGATACTGCAGGCAACTCAGCGCCACCGCCAGCCGCACAGGTGACGCTCAAACGCTGTACGCCTACGCAGAGTCCAGACAATGTTTCGTTTTACTCAAGCAGGAACAGAGTTAAGGTTAACGTGACCTGGCAAGAGCGATACAAGCACGCTTCACGTTTTGAGCAACAGGACTCTGAACGATTGCAATTTGGGCCCACGGGGCATTGGACCTACAAACCTTCCGCCCCTAAGGAAGTGATCGTAATTGAGGACGACTCTGATGATGTTCAGGTGTTTTGAGCATTGCTTCACGGCTCTCTGGGGAGGAAGAGTTGCCTGCAGATGAAACGAGATGATGCGATGCTAGTGCTCTACAAGGAGAGCCGCCGGGAAACTACTCACGATTGCCACCGAGATGTCCTTGAAGAATATATGGTTTGTAAGGTTTCGGCAAGTAATGGCGTTAACCAGTGCCACTGTCGCTGTCGCTGTATGGCTGCACCACACCAGACGTTCCAACCAGACGTTCCCACCAGAAGTTCCAACCACGGCGATTCGAAATTGGTTTCTCAGTCCGACCCGTTCTCATCCCTACCGTTGGTGCCAGTGCCAGCCGTACGGACGATACACTGTCGGCGTAGTGAACGCGGACTGACAACTGTACGTCAACGATAGCTCTGAACTGTTTGCAAACCCTTGTTTGCCATTCATCAACATCAGACCAAGGGGAAGTTATCGCCAGTGTGCGGTCGGTCCAACTACAACTACTACAACGGTCGCAACATCAGGGTCGGTTCGGTGCAGCGCCACTGCCACCGACCCGCCTCTCAGCACTCGGGCGGTCACTCACGTCAACATCAGACCGAGGAGAAGTAGGCGCCATTGTGTGCGATCGCCCCAACAGCCACAGCAGCAGTAGGGCGGCGTCTTCCAGGCAGCGCCACTGCCACTTCCCCGCCTCCTAGCACTCGGACTGACTGTCACGTCAACATCAGACGCAGAAGAAAATTATCGCTATTGTGTGCGATCGTCGCAACTACCACAGCCGCAACCTCACGGTGAGTTTAAGGCATTGCCGCTGCCACCCCGGCCCTCCGCCTCCTAGCACTCAGACTGTCACTCACATCAACATCAGACCAAGGAGAAATCATCGCCAGCGCGTGCCATCGCTCCAAGTATCACAGCCGCACTATTATAGTACGTCTAGGTTGACCACAGCTCTACCGCCACCGCCAACCCCCTCCTCATTTTTGACTAGGCTTGCATTCGCTAACGTTTCAACGAAGGTTATCGCAATGGCCTCACAATGTCGTAGCGATGCAACCGAAATAGGTGGCGACCCCGACAGTATGGCCAAACCTGCGAGAAATGTCCTCCCTGACTTGGACACCACCGGCCGACATTTTAACCCATACAACGCCCTCGGCGTGTCGCCAGCAATAGCTTCACGGTGGGCCTATCCATTATTGATGGGCGACGGCAGGGCTGGCGCCAGGCTCTCGCCCGCACAACGGCGATAACAATAACGATAACAAAGACAGGAGGCTGCCGCCGGGCACTTTTTGAGAGAGAGTGGCGGCGGCATGGAAAGAGGCAAAGAAGGAGGAAAAAAGAGATGGAGGGATGATGGTAGGAAAGGTAAACAATTTCTGTATTTCGAATATTAAAACATCAAAGGTTTAGGTGTGTAAATGAATAAATGAATGGTGGTTGTTGTCATCGGTCGATTTGGTGGGGTGGACGCACGGATGACAAGTGCAGGGTGCGGCAACGTGATGACGGTGGCCAAGTCCAGTTGCGACAATTGCGCATTGCGACCGCTGCGGGCGATGCATAGCAATGGCTGAAAAGGAAGACACTTGTCCGTACATAGGAAAGTCGACGCGGAGGATGCGAGAACATTGTGCAGAGAAGCACAGATGGAAGAGTAGCAATAAGGGAGGGTTCTATAAAACGGTAGCCAGCAGCAATGCCCAGGTACTTCCATGGCGAAACTGCATTTAGTACCAGCAATTCTTGAAGCAGGGACACAAGTCCGGTTACTTTGAAGTTGGCAAAGCTGCACTAGAGGACCTTCCTAGTGTCCCAGGCCAAAAGAGCTTATGGGAGGCATTCCAAGCAAAAGCAAGCGACAGGTACAATAGGGCAGAGGAGATTGAGCAATGTAAATCCAGGCAGCTGACGAATCGAAGGAGCCAAACCCATGGCTGCGGCGCACAGGGTGGGCCAGGCATTTTCATGGATTGGATACGACAAAACTGCGGACTTTGGTTAGGCCCGCAGGAGAGGGCGAACGGGAATTGCAGCAAATCTATGGCGCATTCGAACGACTCATTCACTCGGCCCAAGCGGTGGCAGTAACAGTTGTCGTAGGACAACCAGCGCTATTCGAAGCGCACCGGAAGGAATCTGGCAAGAAACCCCAGAAGCCATTTAATAGCCGGATGGATAAGACGATATTTAGACTACGGCTCAAGCCAGGACAGCGCAGAAGAAAAAGCGCCCAGCCATTTTCGATTTGTGCAGTCGATGACGCAGAAATTCATGTGTTGGTTGACAGCGGAGGAGAACCTAGCCCCATGGATTGGATGTTAGATACCAGAACGTATGAAATGTACATCCGATACCACACGCCCTCAGAAGGAACAATCAGTTGGAAGGGAGATACAATTTATACCAGGCAATACAGTTTAATATGGAGCAAGTTTGTACCATGGTGCATGGCTTACTCTCGGAGACCACAAGGATTTTGATGGGAGACTTGTTGTTATTGAAACTTGACAAGAATGGTGACGTACAAGGAGAACAGCTGCCAGTAATCAATTGGGCAAATTCAGTTGAAAACTTCACAGGGTCAAGGATAGGTTAAGGCCGCGAATCAGGTCCTGCAGCTGCTGACAGTGGACTCCTTGCCGCTGTCATTGAATACGGAGCAGAGGAAGCTGTACGACGCCGTTGTTGGTCGTTATGTCCTGGAATCAGCTCGTACTCCGACCCCTCAGCTCCTCCTCATCGTGGACGGCGTTGCAGGGTCTGAAAAGACCTTCACGCTTCTCAAGACGTGAGGCCGGATCTAGGAGCTTGCAGCGGAGGATGGAAGGCAGAACCCAATCTTTCGTACCGCTCCTATCGGTATTGCTGCGTTTAATGTCTTTGGCAGGAGCCGTCATAGGTTTCTACGTCTCTCTGTGAAGGGGAAAGAGTCAGGTCTGTTGTCCACTACCCTGAAGCCCTTGCAGGCACTCTTCCAAGACGGTCGCTTCCCCATAATCAACAGAAGTCCACGAATGACGGTAAGGCGCTCTTTCCTTGATTGACGACCGCCTGCGGACAATTCTTCCCGCCAGTCCCGACCAGCCTTTTGGTGGCATAAACGGTTTGTTGTGTGTGGACTTTTTTTAGCTGCCGCCCGTTGTAGGGAAGCCGCTCTACTCTCTGAAGCACTCCTACGTTGACACCATGAAGGGCCATCAGCTGTACCGGACGTCTAACCGCCAAATCCGGCTAGTACAGGTTATGCGCCCGCAGTGAAAGGATGACGTCTCTACCAGGTTCCGTGTTGCCTTAGGTGAGCTGCGGGTATACCAGCTGTTGCAACAGAGCTGGAGGCTCTTGTCTTTTGGTGTAATGAACGGCCTCTCTCCGGAGGAGGTTTAGGCTTTTGGTGTTGCTTTTTGTTTGTGCTTTGTAAAGGAGGAGGTCAGAATGACGAAGTCGGACAATTTAGCCGCTGCAAATCGATCTATAAAAAAGAGTATCGCCCACCGCAGAGGCCAAAATGCGGCAAGGGCTGCAAATGAGGGTGCTGATAATTTGTGTGCCAATATCCACGTTTGCATTGGAGCTCGAGTTATGTTCACGACTAATTTATGGACAGAAATAGGTCTCGAGAACGGTTCTATGGGGCTGAAATATGATATTGCGTGGAGTGAAGGGCAAGATCCCTCTTCCGCGCCTTCTATGTTGCTTGGGAAATTTGATGACTAATATATGGGCCCCATTTTCCACAATGTGACCCAGGTGTCGTGCCTGTATTTTCCACTACCCGCCGGTTTGAATTTAAAGGGGCCGTAGTGTACTTGCACTCAATTTCCTTTTTCAATTAGCTTATGCTATTAGCGTTCATAAAAGTCAAGGTTTGACCTTTTTCAAGGCTGTGTTGAACTTAAATCGACAAGAGCATTTCCTGGGGCTTTCTTATGTGGCTGTATTATGTATGAAGACATTAGACGGAGTGTTACTTGAAGTTCCCTTTGTTTTTGAGCGCTTCGCAACAAAACATACAGGGACGTCTCACAAATGACAGCTAGATAATGCCTCTAGAAATGCACAATTATTATAGCTTTCTTTTAAATTAATACTTGACAAAAGCCAACGCTATAAACTTTGAAATTGTATCATTGCATAATTTCACTGACGCACCTTCTCGAGCGCAGCGAGCTCCAGGAATTTAGGGGCTGGCCCCCATTTAAAACATGTTTCTATAAATTAAATCACACTTTCAAATCAAATTAATATACAGTGGGTAGGCTATTTAGAGTTATTTGCGAAACGCTGAGTAAATAAATTTAGTGCCAAGCCTGTCACTTTCACTACAGTAGAACCTCGGCTTGGCGGTACGCTCCGTCAGCCAACATCCCATTGCTAAAGTGAGAGTATTCCAAAGGTGAATTGATTACATGAGCTACTGTCCTCCCATCCAACTGTCCAGTGTTTGCTGCGTAGGCCTCCTCTGGGCCATAATACTCTCTACTAAACGCTCCGCTCGTACAAGACTTGACAGGATCTGGCTAACTTGAGGCTCGTTTTGATGTTCTAAGAAGCTTAATGTTCCTCTAATCATCTGTAATACTTCCATAGGAGTACATACTGGCTCTGGTACTTCTTCGGTTTCTTCTAGATCTTCCTGCGGATCGCTTTTATGAATCTTTTCAGCTATATCCTGCTAGTACCTGTTGCATTGGCACAAAAGGCAAGCGAAAGGCGAGTCTTCTCCTTCTTTACACCCGCTCTAATTTCGCTTGCAAGGCCTTGACTAGGTGCCATTTTCCAAAATAAACCTGTTTCGCCGATATTGAAGATATCTTCATGTTTGTACTCGGAGGCTACCTCTCTAACGGCTTGCATTTCGATTCCTGCAGAGGTAGAGACAGAGGCGTCTTCACCGTGTCGTTATACTGTTTGATCTGATGACGTCCTTTGAATTCAGCTAGCCAGCCTTCACTGAACTGGGGCTCAGGAAGCTCTCTATACTGTGGAAGCTGGCCCCAGATTTGCTTGGCCTTCTCCTTTATCAGCGGGCCTGTCGTAAAGCCACCAGCTTCCTCTATTTTCGTCCGCCAGGTGAAGAGAATACGTTCCAGATCAGGCCACTGACCTATAGGAACTCGTGTAGGTGTTAAGTTGGCGTTAGGCTTGTCTAAGTATGCGTAGTGGGTGCTGAGAGACTCGGAGACAGCAGACTGGCTGATTTTGCGGCCGTAACTCTGCTCAAACCATTTAATAAGTTGTCGTTGAGTAGGTTTAAGGCGGTTTTGTCGAAGTTGAGACTGGAAATATTGGCGTAATGCCAGCCGTTGCTCGGCTGGAATACCCTTTGATGGACCCACATTTAGTCGTAGGTCCCTTAAAACTGGAGATATTCTGTAATTAGGGACAATATTGGGAATATCGCGAGTTACCTGGTAAAACTGGTCGGTATGGGAAACCGTATCGCTAAAATGAGAGTATCGCTAAGCTGAACACCGCCAAGCCGAGGTTCTATTGTACTGTGGGATGTCAGAGCGAACCGTTCGTATTCGTATCGCTCCCTATTGCTGCGTTGCCACACACAAAATCAACCACAACAACATGATGAGCTCGCACTCTCTTTGTGAATCCTCAGCTTTGGCTTCCCGGTTAAATATCGGCTTGGCCGTTTCTTTTATTCATCGTAAAACCGTGGCAGGTACACGCGGAGACTTGGCGAGCCATCTGAACAAACGGTAGCGGGCCGGACCGCCGGAGCGGATGGAGTAAGAACTTGATTGCATTGGAGGACGACTTCCAATTCTCGGAGCATACTGTAAATATCACGATAAGGAAGGGTGTTCTTAGGGGTACAGACTGCACAATACATTAAAAAGGCGATTATTGCAAAGTTTGCTAAGCTTCTTTTTTATGGTGACGTGACGATCGCATATGCAGTTCTGGCCGCTTGTTGGGGCTTCTTTTATAACCCTTGTTTGCCGCCTGGTCGTCGTTTTGGCAAACACAGCGCCAAATGAGGCTTGCAAAACGTGACCAGGGTGGCGTCTTATCCGCCGTCAGCGGTCTCCACAAAAACCAAAGGAAACAAAAGCCACACCGCATGAACTAGATTGGGCGGCCGTAAACTAGGCCCAAACAGGCAGGCGAGTAGATTCCTGATACTGATGGGGTTAGGGTCACTTCAGGGTCAATGGAAGGCTGACATGGCTATTTGCATGGATCAGGTGGCAGGGGTGGAGAGACGCCAAGGCGGAGCTGCAGGCAGTTTGTCTCATATCTTCCCATTACATGCATACTTCCGCTAGTCAGCTGGGCAGCGAATCAAATCAAATCAAAAAATCCCTTGCACTATAATAGTCCGACCTTCATCACCTCTTTCTCCGTCATACCTGTTCCCTCAACTCTACGCATACCCTTTGCGAGGCGTCAATACTATTTTTCCATCCACCACCCTTCTCCATATTTCCTCGGCGTCAGCATGCATTTCTTTGTCTGGACGAGTTGGTTCCTCTTGGCCTGTGTAGGGGCCGTCGTTGCCACGGACAAAAACTCGGGCGTAGTGGAAGTAGACATGGTATTCCCGCGCAACGACACGTATGCGCCCACGCCATTTCTGCCCATTGTCTTCGCCTTTCAAAATCCCGAGCTCGCGCCGTTTGTCATCCCCACGATTTCGTTCACGGTATGGGACTTGAAAAATATGAGCGATACCGTCATCACCGGATACCACGACCTGACATGGACAAACTTCTCCGGCAGCGACCCTTTCTTTGTATACCGTGGCTATACCGACTTCAACACCGAGGGTAGCTGGCGGGTGACCTGGAAAGTGGGCTGGATCGGTTGCATCGAGGACTCGCTGAATTCACCGTTCCGCCCTGATCCCTTCGTTTACAACGACACGTCTAGTTCCGTCTCCTTCACCACAAAGAATTCTGCGCAGGAAGTGGATCTCGTTGCGGCTACCAGCAACAACAAGAACTGTCCCGAGCACATAGGCGTGGCTATCAATGTGACTAATACCCTGAAGCTTCCTGCCAACTTTCGCCAGGAATTTGGCGAGACTTGTGCAGTGGTGGCATCCCCTACTCCTATCCCAAATCCTTGCGGGGCCAAGATCGATTCGGCTGCTGCGTTCAGCATGTCTTCCTCCCTGGCCGGGGCGCAGTGCAGAGGCACAAATCCACCAGTCAGCTGCCCATCGAACGTCGAGGATAGGAAGGGTACCGCTCAGCAACTGGCGGTTGGGGCCGTGTCGTGCTTCGCAGTTGCCTTGGGAGCATTAGGTTATATTTTGGTGTGAGGCATGGTCTTGGTTGTACTTTATAAGGTAATTGATCGACATTGAACCGTCTATACAGGGGCAAGTAAATGTCGCGGGGGTCTGGCCGCTTGATCAGATGTGTATTACGTTGCCCTCTCGAGCAAATGGCATATATTAGATTAGCTTTAAACCCTAACATTATTTGCCGCCGATTATGGGCATAATCGGGCTTGGCGGGCCAAAA
>WCAA01000158.1:0-19744 GCA_010623925.1 Antarctomyces pellizariae | reverse complement strand
GATGCCGCAACCGGAGCGGTGCTACAGACGCTCAGGGGCCACTCGCACACAGTCACTTCAGTAGCCTTCTCGCCGGACAGCAAGGTGGTTGTGTCGTCCTCGGGCGATAACAAAGTCAAGCTTTGGGATGTGGCGACGGGAGCGGCGCTGCTGACAGTCGCCCATTCAGACTGGGCTAGGTCAGGAGGGGCCTTCTCGCCGAGGGGCAAGGTGTTCGTGTTGGCGTTAATGGACGGGATAGTCAGGCTTTGGGATGTCAGGACGGGAGTGGCGCTGCAGACGCTCTAGGGCCCTACGTTTCCGGTCAGGTCAGTGGCCTCCACGCGGGGCAGCAAGAAGGTCGTGTCGGCCTCGGTAGATTAGACAGCCAGGTTTTGGGATGCGGCGACGGGAGCGGCGCTGCAGTCCTTCATGCTTGGCGTTCCATTTGGAGCTTTATCTGTTGGAAATGATTTCATTATAACTCACATATTTTTCAGCTCACCACTGTCCAGGGGGAGAACCTGTTGAAAGCAATACTATTCGAGAATCCGCTGATCTGTCCGTGGCCAGTTCCGTATAACGCTTGCGGATAAAGGGGCAGATTGTCAAGATGTATCGCTCAGGAAGGTCATAGCAATGTTTCCCTGCATGGAATTGAGGCCGAGGAGTTTGCTTATACGACGCCAAGGTTGAGAAGTTTGCTATTACGCACATAGCAAACACTGTGGCAATCGCCCCCACACTTCACTAGTGTGTTGGATTTGAACATATATACATCTCTTAGTACGTAGCGAAGAAATACACTTCATACAATAATTACATTCGCTATCTGCTCTGGCCAATTGCCTATTTTAATAAAATTTCCTTCCTATAGAGGTCGCATAAACAATGGAAGCGTCTAGCTAGCCTAGATGCTTTGCTAGGCAACCAACCGCTGCCTCTACCACTTAGCTCGGTGATTTGCGCAACTCGGTGATGAGGCACGCTGGACAAAAATTGGAAGGAGAATACAGAAACAAAGACGAAGTGCGAATACGGCGCTGAAGGGTCGCGTTAAACGGAAGACCGCTCCGCAGTTAAACGACAGTCCCATGTCCTCAGACATGTGTGACGACCCTAAGGAGGAGGTTTCCCAGGGTCAGTTTTGATGCTTATAAAATTGTGAATTCTTTCAAACTCTTCTACGTACTGCGTGATATATGAATGCCGACTACCGAAGACGAGAGTGCAATGGGTGTGAGGTGTGCGACGAGGACGAGGACGATCAGAACGCCGAGGAAGGTGACGAGAAGGATGGTGACGAGGATGACAAAGAGGACGATCAGGAGGATGAGGACAATAAGAAGGGGAGCGTTAGAATTATGACATTGTGTTAAATTCCTTATAAGTCTTTACGAGTGAGAAATAGTACACCAGTATTCTGAAAGTTGCTGACCGTGTTGGCTCTCGGTGAGGGCGATGAGTGTTTTGGTGGCGAGAATACGGGTTCAGAGCAAAATTTAAGAATTTTGCCAAATGAGAGCGCGAAAGACGCGCCGTCGGAATTGGTTAATGAGCGTAGCGGTTATGCTTATTATCTTCACAAAATCTTACCTCATATTCACAATTTATTAATCTCAATTTCCACTTTATTTTAATCTTATGTTCAAACTTATTTTAGTTACATCATACCCACAATTTAATAATCTTATTTCCAAATTTATTTCTGTTATAACATATTCATTTTCTTTTATCCTCACTCACTCTATACCTCTGACACCCCCTCTTGTCGCTCAACATTTTGTTTAATTTTTGAAATTATTTTCATTACATTATATTCATATTTTGTTGCCTTTGCTCTATCTCAATCTCTTTCACTTCCTGTCGCCCTCCAAGCCCAATTATGAGCATAATTGGGGCAAACTAGTGTTAGGGCCATAGGGGGCCCTGTTTCCTATATCCGTAACGACTTAAGCAACTTCAGAGCCACTCTAGACATCCACAAGCCTTCCCCAATCGGCACAGCTAACATACTCTCTGATCGACCCTTGGACGATACCGAGGTCTTCAACTTCAGCTTTGCAGTCACCCGAAAAGTGGACATCATTCATTGACAGCCCAAAAACTCTAGAAACAAATACATAATCCATAGATGAATAATATCTAATTGTGCACGGAGACATTATCTACGTCATGCTTCAGTTCGCTCATCGTACTGTTTCCAAGGCACGTACCATTTGCCAGCAATTTGCAGGTATGATACGCATGAAGGGAATACCATGCTACTTTGCTATGCTTCCCTGCTTTGCTGGGAAAATGATTCTCCCGGCGCCCTGATGTTCACTCTTGCACTTGAAACTCCTTCTATTTTGGATCTAATGGTTGAGACCTTGGGGTATGTATGCAATTAGTTAATGAAAGACACAACGCGAAGTCCCAATTCTGGTTCTCCTTACACCAAAGAATCCCTATAGGTGAAAACCACGCGAAGCGGCCACGCCAGCTACAGTCTGCAAAGCTTGCAACACACAAGAGACGCAAATACAAGACGAGGCCGATGCAAAAATATTGGCCAAGTGAACTCCCAGATAACACTTCCGGCGAACCCCCTGACAAAACATGTACGACAGTTTTTGGCCGGTGCCTTTGCATACCAATATGCCGTCCTAGTTGGTGGTGCAATGGCAACCATTGCGTTGGTTAGTAGCCAACGAGAGTCCACAGCACAGAAGGCAGCCCCCAAAAAGGTACTTAAAAGCTTGTTTCTTGCCCACAGCACTCCTTCGGATAGAGTAGAGCTTGAGTGTCAATGGCCTTGAAAGACGAGGCCCACACACCTTAAGGTAGCGGAGGCCAAGATGGAGCAGGCACGGACTCATCAGGGCGGGCGCAAAACACTGTCCTGTAAGGGAGCTAACATCTTCCTTAAACAATTCCAAACGTGCTTCGACTCGCATGTAAAGATATCCGTTTCTGACTTCTGCCCGACTTTCCTCTTCCGGCCCAGCCCATTTGGACTGATTGGGCTTAGAGGCTGACGGGGATAGAGCTTCGCCTCTCCAAAATCGGTGACCATGAAAGTTCCATTGACTGTGTCATACAGTATGTTACGCGGCTCAGCGTCGTTGTGCAGAACGCGTAGATGATGCATTTCAGTAAAGGCATTCTGAATCGCCTTAATGGCCAGCGTCTTGTTGATCTGGTCAATACACCTCGACAAGGGCCACCCGGCCCAGCTGAGGAGGAGGAGGTGCTTGAGAACACCACCGTTGTAATAGTATGGAAGGGTAAGATCTATCAGGCCAAGGCACACAGGGATATATGTGCCCTGAATAGGTCGAAGCGCATCGTAAATCTTGTTCTCATGTTCCAGCTGCTCGACGTAGGCCTCCCTCACGCCCTTGGCAACGAGAGTGTATCCAGAGGCCGATAATCGAATTTTCAAAAGCGACCCGGTAGCTCCAGACAGGTAGAGCAGTATACAATCCGCGTCAGGGCCGCGGTCTTTGGCCAGCTGAGCACGGAGACCATCTCGAAACTCAACGACAGAGATGTGCTCTCGTCCATGGCTGGCTGCGTTCGGACAGAAATTGTCCAACGGTCCGCCATATGCTAACCCAATGAGACATAGATGAGTGCAATATGGCTGGTCTTCTATTTCACTCCGCCGGCCCTGACACATATTCTTCTGCTCTGCTCCACTGATGTGCGGCTCGTTGCTAGATGGGGTGGCGTTCTGAACAGGGAGAGCTGAGCGTCCTGTCGGGTTAAGTGATGGGGAAGCAGGTCCTTCATTGTTGTCGTCCTCCTCATCGTCCTGATGATATCCAGATCCTGTATTGATCTCCTTACAGCTTGAGCGGGTTCGAATTGGTGAGCGGTAGAATCCCCTCCAGCGTTGCGGCCTGTAAGGGGAGGCCTGGCGTTCTTTGCAAACTGATACCGGAATTTTGCTGAGCACATCATCGTACTCTACAGCCCAGGTCTTGAGGCCTGTTGCGGCCAGATCGTGCCAATCCTGCGAGACCGGTGCTTTTTGGAGGGCTTGGAGAATAAAGCCAAATACTTGTGCAGTAGCAGTACAGTGAAGTCTGTTCTTGTCGTTGTCCACGACATCTAGATTGGGCACAGATATGTGATAGAGAACAGTGGTGGGGTCCTCCGGGATGTATAGAAAGACAAAAGTCTCCCCGGTACAGACGTATCCATACTGGAGACCCTTGCCAATCATATAGGGGAAGGGCTAAGTGACGACGGCGGCAGCGAGTACCTTTGCTGCAAATTCAAACCCCTCGCCTTCTTTGTGGATTACATCTTTATCCGGTCGGATCTCGGATGAAAGACCTGTAACAACCTCGTCCACGCTCAGCTTGTGCGGCGCCTTGTACTCGATGGCTACTACGGGGATGTTTGCGCATTTCGAAGTTTTGCATATGCAGAACTGGTCCGCCAGATTGCCCTTGCCCCGTTTTCTAGGGGGCTGGCGTTTGCAACCTGCATCGTTTTTGGCGCTGCCTTTTGTGAGAGACGTGTGGTTTGAAGGCTCGGAGAGGTTGTCGGTGATGCCGAGATTTGTGTGGCTCTCGAACGTGACAGTTCCCCGCAGGCGGAAACGCTCTCGCAGCAGTGGGTCTTCGTATACCGCAGTGACCAGCCTTTGGACTGCATTCTCGACTGTTTCATGCTCAAAGAGCCGGAGCGACTGCTCGCTACTAATGCTGCCAATGGAGGACTGGACATACGCCATCTGATGCTCGGATGGAAATAAGCGTCGCAACAGGAAGGGCGACTTGTGTAGTTGCTTCCATATTATCTCCTGATTTTCTGGAAAGTTGTCCCACGGCACAATTTGTTGAGGGTAAATTCGGCCGGTAGGGTTGGTTGTTTCGCCTTGCGTGGTTAAAGAGCGGTCGGTAACCGGCTTGATGGCAAGACTAAGAAGGTGGCAAGACTCGAGATAAGGCTCCAGTGTACGTGGCTTCAATACTTCTTCTGCTGCTTCGCGTTTGCGCTGCTCTTGCTTGCGTCGACGCTGCTCCTGCTCGCGTCGGCGCTGCTCCTCCTCGCGTTGGCGCTGTTCCTCCTCGCGTTGCTGTCGCTCCTTCATTGCCAGCGCCTGGGCTGCTGCGAGAGACTCTCGCAACCTCTGGATCTCGCTCTCCATCAGGCCACCCAGGTCTTGTTTAACCTGGTGTAGGTATGATGATGTCCTTTAAGGCTGGGTTAGAGTATTTGCTTTGCTGGGAAATGTGCGCTTGCTGAATGGCAAGTTTATGGTGGGGATACGAGCCTCTCACTTCATGTGGGGCCCGGATTTAGGGGCTTAGGCGGCTGCGATTTACAAGGGTTACATGCATGAGCTAAGACCAATTGCAACCTCTTGGGTACCGGATAAGCTAGGGTTATCCTGCTGGCCCGCTTCTACGCCCTGACGTGAGACAGGGGTCAGGCAACAGCTACGCTAAAGTTGCACAGGTTATGGGCAAAGTGCTGATGACCACTTAAGAGCGACTATTAAGGACCGGCCGATAACGGCCAACAATATTTTGTCGCTGGCCTAGTACCCGGACTACACCGATGAAGACGTCCCGACACAAATTCGAGAAGATTTTTCCTACCCTTTAAGAACGAGAGCGAAAATGATGTTCGGACGGGAGGTATGAAATGGGTGGATGTCGTCGAGGATGAATTGCCCTAGTACAAAGCTCCGGCGCTAAAAAACATGCCAGAATTTTGAGGGTCCATGACGTTTGCAGACGACCCATCAGCTGATGCTTCAGCCCGCTAATCTCTTGCTACGAGGCTTTCGGCGCTAATTGTTTCAGCTGCCAAGGTTTCGGGGGCTGCCCGCACAATTGTTAGATACTTCAGCCTCATCAATTGTCGAACGCAAGCTTCTTGCTCTGTAGAAACTTCTTGAAGATCGTAGAACAATCCGTCCAGACAATCGACCAAGGCTTCACATGTTGTGATATTGAATACCCTAGAGGCTGAGGCTAAGGTAAGTTCATCGAAACCTAAGTTCAGCGTTCATGATGACATGGAGTTTATGGGGAGGATGTAGTCCTTAAAATGAAAGGGTAGAGGGCACTTATGCGCATATTGTCAGGTTGCACAAGCATTTTTGTCGGAGCAATGTGCTAAAGCTCGAAGGTGCAGGCGCGAAAAATTAGTGCAATAGGACGGACGAGATGTGGACTTCGATGAAAAGTTGATGAGTAATGTGCTAGGGTCAAGGTCACATGAAGATGCCTGACAACATTACCGCATTACACGCAAAGCAACTGAGGTGTCAACATTAGAGAAAGATGAAGCGACGGACGGCTTTTAGGGCTTGAGGAGGACAACCAGGGTTAGCCGTTTTGCAAGCCGCCCAGTACAGCGCCGTCCGCCCATCTGAAACTTGCGAGATTGACAGCCGCCCCCTTTTCCGGCAGCAGCTTCACCACGGCCTCGTGCCCGTTGTCAGCCGCCCTTGACAGCGCCGTTCGTTTATGTGGGCTATTATCCCTTTCATTCAAATAAAACAGTCGCTTTAGCTTATTTAGGACACCCTTCTTAAGAAGAAGCTGTTGAGCAAGACTGATTATACCAAAATACGAAGCTATATGCAACAGCGTAAAGTGACTGGGATCGAGGTGAATCCATTTTGCAAGCCAGTATGACTCCAGCTAAGAGTCTCGAACCTCGGACTTCTTCTGATAGAAGGGATGTGATAAATCAAAGATGCGTGTAATGGTGGAGGCGTACCTCTTGTTACTTCTCCTGAAGATGAGGTTGTAGTCCGGGTGTATAGAGAAAGCCTAGCTGTCGTTACTTCCTTTAAGGACAATTTTACTGTACCAGCGGCCGACTTGTGTTGAGGGAATTAAGTATCAACAATTGCTTCAGGTGTGCTATCTGCGCTTTTTATCAGGTTTCCATAGGTTTGTCTGTCATAAAAATTGTTTATTGCTTTCCTCAGCAATAGGTGATGAAGCTGATTGTACTGAGTATGTCAAAGCTGACAATGTATCGCACTTTTTAACGGTGATTTTCACGTACTAGTTTGTATTGATCATAGGTGCCAACATGCAGTCAGTCCAGGCTTACAATTATGTTTCCGAGAATATCTCCTAAGGAGCCAGCGAGAAGCGATCACTAACAATATGCCATATTCACTCTAACTTTAGCCCTAACTTTGACACTCACCCTGTTATAGCTGCCAAGAGGTCCCTAATCCCATATAGCAAAAGTGCTCCATTTCCTCGTTATTATTCAACACAATTCTGATTTTTTTCAGGGCTCTTTGTTAAAGCTTGAGGCCAGTGAGTAAATCTGTAAACATTTTGCTGTTCTTAGAGGAGAGCAGCTCAAATTCTGGCTAGTAGGGCGTCATTCCCATACTGTAAAGGCTTAGATCTCTCACAAGATGAGGGTTAGCTCTTAGATGGGCCTCTTTTTCCCCAACCTCAAGGGTTTGCAGTACGTTGCTGGTTGACCCAATTTGCTTAGTGATTGAGGCAACCTTTTTGTCTAATTCTTTGGCGATATCATCAGCGGAGACTTTATTGGTGTCTAGACTACAGGGCTCCTCACAACAAATGCAGTAACTATAGCGATGTATTAGGAGAGAGTCTTCCCAAGGGTTTAGGTTGTTGCTCTTTCAATTGACTCTGCTTTTTTTTTACATACTCATTTATGAACTATATATATTCCTGTTGAAGGCGTTGGGCAAAAAGACCAATCGCCACAGTGTTTGTTTATGAGCATAATAGCAAACACTTTGTCCTTAGCATTGTACTAGCAAACCATTTTCATGTGGCCTTTGACGGTGTTTAAGCAAACATCCTTTGCGTCCTCGATCTTTGCATCCTTGATTCCTTGCGTCTTTGATTTTTTGCGTTTTCGATCCTTCTCACACATCCGTCCAGGGACCAGCACGCAGCATGCTTTGTCATGGCCACCTTATTGACGTTGAATAAGTAGAGCTGCCACTGCAGAGTGTAGCCAAAGGGAGTCTCGGCGAGCTGTTGGAAGAACTTCTCAGAGATTGTTGTCAGAAGGACAGGGATCCGCTTCTTGTCTTCCTGCTCATAGAAGCACACGTAGCCAAAGATGGTCAGCTGGGCAGTCCACGTTAGTACCGACAAGTAGCTATTAAAGTTTCCCAGCTCTTGCTAAAGCCCCTTGCCACACCGGCTCAGCATTGCGCAGAAGCTGAGCACCACGGAGTCATACAGCTTGCTGCCAATAGTGTGGGATATGTGAGCAAAGTAGAGCCGGCGCACAGAGTGCTTTAGCTCTTTCTCATCGCCGGCGTCTAGGGCAGCAAGCACGTTATTGTCTGCCTGTCTTTACTGCTTTGTTTGTTGAATGGTCTCTCCCGGGAGCACTTGATCTGGCTGCGTCCTAATAAAGTGTCCGTCTGCACTCTGCAGCACACAAAAGTAGTAGGCCAAAAGCCGTGGCGCCAAACCCAACGGCTACTATAATTGATGGCACATCATACCACCTTCCGCCTGCCTCTACCGCCTCAGGCATTACCCCAAAGTGCAAGACCTGGTACACTATCAAATCAGGCAACACGTGCGAAACTATTGCAAGGAGCGTTGACAAATCAATCACGCAACTGAAAGTCTGGAATACGTTTATCAATATAGAGTGCACTAATATGTGGGCTGGATATGCCATCTGCGTCGACAGTCCGGTCGAACAAGAATATTGGACCTCTATGGGTTGTTATACCGACAATGTCAACGCACGCGCATTTTCACATCGTGTCACAATCGATAACGAGAAAACCACAATGACTCCTCGGCTCTGCCACAACGCATGCAAGGCTGGGGGTACAAGTACGCAGGGCTCGAATTTGGCAGTCAGTCCTTGGTCCTATTATCATCTGGCGCATAGATACCAAGTTTCCCAATGAAGAGCGATTGCTATCGTACGTTGCCGCACCTAGTCCTACTAGTCCTTCTCTCTCAGCTGAGCTAGTCATGATAATCATGTTCCCTGAGGTTCCGAACATCTCCGGAATGTGTCCTGGTTCCAGGTTCTTGCCTAGGTTGAGCCGATCCTCCCATGGTGGGGAAGCGAAGGACTTGACCACCTCCAGCCCGTTAACCTCTATTTCTCTGTTCTCTTGTGCGATCTTCTGAAGTGGCGAGGCGAACCTTCGGCACCGCCTTGTCCCCAGTTTCGCAAGTGGGTGTTCGGGTGATAGGGTATTGAGGTTAACCCAGAATGCTATTGCCTTTGCTGTGTGGCGCCCAGTGACAGGGCGTATACTAGCTTCCGCTTCCGCTACTGCTGTAGCCACCGTCCGCAACGCCCCAGTTACCGCTTGGGCCCCTACTCGTTGTACTCTAGCCAGAAGAACGTGTCCACTGGTGCCGCATGCGTGTTTCCATACTTCGCATGCGTAGTCAGTGATAGGCGTTACAGTTGCTTCGAACAGTCGCCGGGCCGTTGCCGGAGACACTGCCCACAGCCGCCGAAGGGTCATTGCTGCCAGGAGGCCTTTAGTCGCTACACGGGAGATATGTTCCTTGTATCTGAGCTGCGCATCCATCGTGACTCCAAGGATCTTCGTGGCTTCTACCGCTTGTACTGTTTGTCCTTTGATTATAAAGGGAGTGCCGCGGACGGTGGGGTCCCTTCTGGAGAAATGCACAATCGCAGTTTTGTCACCTTCGAAGGCTGCGCCACTACGCCTTTCCCAATCTAATGCCTCCTCTATGATCGCCTCAATTCCCGGTTGGTTCGCCTCCACCGAATTTCCAGTGACCCAGACGCTGTAGTCATCCACAAACGCGATGGCCCCACCATTCGGGTTTATTTTGCGTTGGACAAGGTCCGCATTGAAGAACAGGAACAGCATTGGGGAGAGTGGTGACCCTTGCGGGAGGCCGGTCTGTGGTAGCGGGTGTTGTTGGGAGGTGTGACCGATGACCGATATCGATGCTGAGCGGCCCGAGCAGAAGGCCCCAATCCATTTCACTAACGCCGGTGGTATCCCTCGTGCGCTGAGCCTCTGTAGTAGCCTTTCTCTGCATACGCCATTATATGCCCCTTTTACATCGAAGCTAACAAGGCTAAGGACTTTGCCCATTCTCCAAGCCTTGTAAACGTGTTCCTGTAGTAACGTGAGTGCTTGGTTCGCCGGCCGTCTCTTCCGGGCGACAAAGTGATTTGCGGGCAGCAGCCCGAATGTCTCCGCCACGTATGATATCCTCTCTGCCACCACCGCCTCCAGGATCTTACCAAGAGTCGATAGCAGAGAGATGGGTCTCCACGCTTTTGCCATTGTGTAGTCCCCTCTGTTGGGTTTCCTCAGTGGGATTATTCTCGCGCTCCTTCACTGCGAGGGAAGCACTCCTTCATCTAGCGAAGACTGAAAGAGTCGTAGGACGTGGTTCTTTACCACTGGCCAGACCTCTTTCCAGACCAGTGCCGGTAGTCTGTCCTCTCCTGCTGCTTTCATCGGTTTCGCAGCGCACACCTTTCGTTCCACCTCTTCCAATGTGAGCCGAGGCATATCCAGGGGTTCCCGCTGCGGCCTATATCCTTCGTCCTCGATACTTTCCGGTAACGGTGGGAAGAAGGAGGAGAGTAAAACTTCCGCCTGTTCACATCTGTCTCTAGTACGCGACCCGTCCCCTTTGCTCAGGGGCGGTATTTTCGCATATGTAGAGCCAGCGTCTGGAGCCAGGTATCTGGCCGCCTGCCAGATGTTGACATCCTCGTCAAGAAACCCTTCCCAATGTTGCTTCTTCTGTTGCCGTATCCTGTCGTGGTATTTTTTTGCTGCAGCACTGGCTCGCTCCTCGAGATGGTGGTCGATGAGTCCTTTTCGCCGTAGTGCCCTGGCCCGATTCCTCCAGTACGTGTGGATCCGTCGTAGTTGTGTGAGGTCTGTGGTCCACCATCGTTTTGCGTAGGGGGTTGGTTTTGCTCGAGGTGTGAGTGCATGTACTGTCGTCAGCACCACCTCCATGAGTCGGTCGGTTTGCTGTTGTATTGGGCCCCACGCTGGGAGGCAATCTAGTTTCGTTTCAATCCTCGACCGGACTTCGCTCCACGGTGTGTTCTTAAAGAGTAGCCTCTCAATCTCCGGCCTCTCCCCAGGGTCGACATCGAGCCATGTCTCGATCGCCCTGTGGTCTGAGCCGTGTTCCGTCTCGTGGATTCCGCATTTCTGTACCGACTCAGCTAGTTCCTCCGATACCAAGACCAAGTCGATAGTGGTTTCAAGGAGTCCCCTCTGCCATGTTTTCGTCCCGCGTGGAAGAAGGCTACGCAGGTGGAGATCATTCATAAGGTCTATTATTGGCTCCGCCTCTCCCTGGCGAACAGGACTAATGTCATCTCCACCCCAGACCTGGTCATGTCGGTTGAAGTCTCCAAGTAGCATCACATCCACACGGGTGCCCCACTTCTGTCTCGTGTCCCTAATAATCCGCCGTAAATGCTGGATCACTGTTCCGAGCGACTCGCTATTCCCTACTTCCACATATACTGACACCATTAATATCGCTCGGTCTGGCAATGATAGCATAGCTGCTGTAAGGTCAGGGGACGCTATCGGGATTTGTCCCGCTTCGATATCCGCCCTGATCCATAGCATAGACCGGAAGGCCCATTGCGTGTCGTGTTGGACTGACGGAACCATTTTCGTACAGTATGGGTGGGACATCGGAGTCGTGCGGGCTCCGCCGTTGCTGGCCCACGCTTGTGGTTCCGAGATTGCAATAGCTGCATAGTCTCGGAGCTGGGGGTCGTTCATTAAGCTAAGTTGTACCATCTGTTGTTTCCGGGTATCCAGTTGCAGGGTCCGAAAAGCTCTATTCATTCGGTGGGGGGTGTAGGACTCTGCAGTTTCTGCTATACAATTCGTGCGGTCCGCCGCATGGTACACACCTCGGGATGGTGGACTGGCAGTTGACGTGGTGGTGCCCCTCCTGGGCGCACTTTGCGCAGGTTTGCTGTTTGGAGCACGAGTAGGCTTTATGGCCGATCTCTTGACAGTTGTAGCATTGGTGAAGGTTGTGTCTTGGTTCGAAGATTCTCGTGAAGGCTGATTCGCCCGCGAAATGGAAGTATTGCTCGTTGAGCAACTTTTCCGCCTCCGCTTGCTTTGTGACATATACCACCATGGATCCATACACCATCCTTGAGTCCTTCTTGCTGAGCCAGCTTATCTTCGCGATGGTGGCCTCGTTTTCTCTTCCCAGTGCTTCTACAGTCCCGGGTAAGAGCTGTCCCTCCTGATCCAGGACCGCCGTTCGGTTGGCGTTGTCGACTTTTACAGGGAACAACTGGTCGCGGAGAATCCGACACTCAGATGGTAGAGCTCTCTGTACGCTTTCTTTAACCAGCAGCAGTTCGTTATCATCCCTACACGCCACCTTAATGCGTTTCGCATTCCTTGCGTCCCCGATGACGGCCGCGCATCGCCAGTGTGCGTGGCCGGTAAGCGTCTGTACTGCGTTTCCTGGGCGTTTTCCATCGGCGTTGCGAGTCGGAGCGCTGTGTCGGTCCCTGTTCGTGGCCGTTCGTTGTGTCAGTGGTCTCATCCCTGTCATCTCGATATTCGCGGTGATGGGTGAATCGATGGTGTATCCGTTGACGTTGGTGGTGCTCGCAACAGGGTCTCCTGTGAGCATTGTGACTCCTTCCATTGGGTCGCCATCGTCTCCCTCTCCGTCTTCCCTATATGTCGCGGCTTTCTCCTGATCGTATTGTTGAGCTTTGGCCGTCGGGGTGGACGCCCTGCTGGAGCGCCGCACCTGGCGGGAGGCATCCGATGGACATGGTCGCTGCTTGGAGGTCCCTGGTCACAGTGTCTTTCTTATTGATTAACTATCACCACAATATTATGACATCTGGTTCTCGCCTTGAGAATTTGCATCCTGTGCTGCTTTCACTTGACAGGGGTCAAGCAAGTGCAAGCACGATCGGGTTCCGTTTTTGGAGGCACCAAAACTGGTGGGGCAAAACCAACCAAACCGGCCAGCACATGTTGCCGCTTTCTGAGTCTCAGTCTCACGCCACAGTTTTATGTCCACTTTACAAACTACATGGAGGGGCCAAGGAGTGGTCGGTCCTGTTGACAGCAAAACATGCGATTGCTGCTACACACTGCTAATTTTGTATTGCTATCTGCCCGGTGCCAACCCAAACTAAATGTCCTTTAAGCCTCCTTCCGCTCTCTTGGACTCTTAGATAGAATACATGTTCGTCCTCAAGCCACCGCCACACATCAGCGCTGAATTCCCTGGACATGGCATGTTGCAACCCGACGACGTCGAAATACCTCCATTAGTCTCGTCATCACAAGAGCAATCTCTGCCGTACTGAACTCCCGCCAGCATGAACCCCTTTTTGCGACATGCGTCGCGGCACAAATCTGGCGTCATTAGCGTCCCCTGGTTTGGGATGCTTTCGTAGTACCGCAGCGTCCGGTCTGCACCTCCGTTTGTGTCCTTGTCAGTATAGCAGCCAAGGTTCCGCGACTGAGGCCGCATCATCAGGTTTAGACGGTCGGAACCGCCGCAGATTTGAGACTTGTTTCCGCCACACGGCATCGTGCATCCGCTTGTAGCAGGTGTAGCAGTACTGGCAATGGTGTTATTGCACCAGCACTGGTGCGCGTACTCGACACCTGAATATATGTACCCTGCCTTGTCGCAGGCATGCTGGCACAGCTCTCTTGTCATTAGTGTGATCTAGTTAGGAATAATAATTTGGTTCTTCAACACGCGCGCGTTGACCGAGTCCACCATGCATCCTATGTCCTTGTATGTGTCCAGGCGGAAGACGCTGAGGCGGTCAGACCTACCACACATTTGCAACGCTTTGCCCGGACAAGCCATGGTACAACCTGCAGTGGCATTAACTTGGTTGTTCCTGATAGTGTTATCGCAGAAGCACCCGCCACAATCCATACCAAGCGGAACTCATAGCCATAGTTACGGCCCTGAAGGGCTTACCAAAAGGACTGAGGGGGAAACACATCACAATAAGGACCAGCAATCAGGCGGCGACACAAGCAATTTCACGCCCAGGCCACCAGTCAGGCCAACAAACCATTGAGGCAATATACCAAGTGGCCCGGGCCCTTAGGCTCCAAGACAACACAATATCGTTAACCTGGGCCCCAGTACAGGTCGCCAATGAGCCCCGAATACAGGCGAAGCTCGCGGCGAGACAAGCGATCTACCACGGGCATGTCTCAATGTCAGATTTCCCGGCAGCTAAGTCAACAGTATTGCGGAGGGCGAAAGACACCCAGGTGCCACCGCCAATTTCGACGCACGTGGGGAAATTCTCAAGGGACCTGGACTAAGCCTTACCAGGCAAACACACGAAACAGATCTACGACACGCTTAGACGGAAAGAGGCGATGGTTTTAGTACAGCTCCGTACTGGCATGGCACGACTCAACGGCTACCTGCACCGCATCAAAGTCGTAGAATCGGATCTCTGTCAGTGTAGAGCGGCAAGGGAGACAGTGAAGCACTTTCTGTTTCGATGCTCAAGATGGGAGAACGCTCGACGGGCGTTGATGACGCATCCAGGTGGCAAGAGAGTAAATCTATTAGTCTACCTGGAAGGAAAGACGTATGGGGATCCAGTCAACTGGAGCCCTAATATCGGGGCCATTCACGCAATAATCAGATTCGCTAAGCAGACCAAGCGTCTCGAGGACAACAGAGAATCTGTAGGACTAACCTGAAAAGGAGTATAGCAGGTCTTCATAGACTTAGACTTCTTTTCTTCTTTCTTTAGCTTTAATATAAATAGTATGTTGGCCTAACTAGTTTGAATACAACTTGCTATTAGCCCTTCACATTGATCTCTAAATTAATAAGTTTTACGTCCCAAGATCTACACATAGCCAAGGCTTGACTTAGCAGTGATATACTAGTAGAGATGCACATTGCCGACAGCTAGTTAGCAGGAAACAAATGGTAAACACAATTTAGATTGATTAGATGTTAGATACCTAGTTTTCTCATTTTTGCCAAAATTTTCAAAAGTTAACAGCCAGATAGAACTACTCTTATCTCTCCACATTGGCTGGATGAGAAAGTAACAGCTCAAAGTAAAATATGCTCAACAAGAAGCCACTATAGACATGTTGGCTAGTCAGACCTATATGTTCCACAACAAGAGGGCGGAAGCACCGTCAACTAGTTTGATACAATGTGGTTTTATTGACTTTGTAGTTGCAAGTTGTGGGGTGATAATAGAGTTGTGCTGTCATGATACTAAAGTTGTGCTGTTGTAATAACAAAGCTGAGGGTATGGTCAAGCCGTTACTAGGCTCGCATGTGTTGCCGATAATGGCAGTTTGATATTTTGCAAATTTTGAATATAGCCAGCTAGTGTACACTATGTCTGACATTGCAATTAAAATCATGTGGCGTAGGCGTTCCCTAATGCTGGAGGGTTTGACACTGGCCAAATCAGAGATACCGTTATCTGTCTCAAGTTAGGGTGGCGCTGTGACAGTGAGACGCGTCTTTAGCCAAACATGTATTGCTGGGTGGTTAGGAGATAGAGTGTAAGGTGTCATACTGACATTTATAACATTCAGTTGCATCCAATTATATTAAAGCTTGGACGCAAAATTGTCTTTTACTTCTCATTGGCTAAACATTTTAGGGATTGTTCTAGAACTTTCTAGAACCTTCTACAACTTTTTACAGCTTTTTACAGAGCTTTAGTTTATTTCCGCCTTGCCAAGCAGCATTAGTAATACATGGAATCAATTAAAAGGTCCCAGACCTATCTCTAGTTAATTTGTTAGATTGGATTTGTCATTTTAGATTTCTAATCCACAACGTTCTTTAATTTGTAACCTTGTATTTATAATCTATGGCTAGGCCTAGACTTGCACCCTTTAGATATATATAGGGCTGTCTTTTTATTAGAAAAGAACAAGCAAGCAACATTCACATTGGATTCACATTCACTTTAAACACCTTTCAGTATTCATAAAATACGTTTGTCCCTCTTGAGTTTTCGGACTCAATACCAGTCTCAGCCCTACCATGCTTTATTACTCTTGTGCGCTGCGCTGTAAAATATTCTAGGTCAATAACCCTTGTTTCTGCTTCCAAGGACAGTGTATTGTCCTCGTAAAACTACTTTTGGGGAGCTTTACACTCTACCTCCTAACTACTCAACATTACATTCTTTTTTTAGGAAAAGGCCTGCTCTTTATACTGCTTTCTAATTCCCTAGTCTTCCTTTACTAAGTTGGTGGTGTTCTGGCGCTACTTCTGCAAAGGAGAATACTGTGCGTGTTTGTTTGCTTTCTTTCTGCCTCAGCCTTACCGCCAAGTTGATGGTGTCTTATGTTACATACGCTCGTTTGCTGTTGCGCTCTCACTCGTTGTCAACGGGTTTGACTAACAAGTTCGGCCGTCATTAGCAGTTTTGCTCAGAGGCAGCATGGCTGCTTACTTGCTGGCGTCTTTTTTGGCCCCAGCTAGGCCATTTACACCTTTGTGCTTTTATTAAACATCCCAACCACCGTTGCCACTAGGTTGGAGGCAACTTGGCCACAAATCTGTGCACTTGTGACAAATTTGACACCACCTGCACCCCTTAGTTTAGGAGGACTTAGAAGTACAATGCCTAACCCGCATCTGTGTTTGAGTCTTTGTCATTATAGCAGCCTAAGTTCCGCAACTAAAGTTGCTTCATCACACTGATGCAGTCAAAACTGCCACAAATCTGGGTCTTACTGCCACCACATGCTGTTGTGCAGCTACTTGTGGCAAGCGTAACAGTAGTGAAAATACTGTTGTTGCACTAACACTGATGTGCGTACTCAACGCCTGAGTTAATGTAGCTGGCTTTGTTGCACGCATGTTGACATAGCTCTCACGTCATTAATGTGTTCTGATTAATGTTAAAACTCTGGTTCTTAAGTACACGAGCGTTGCTAGGGTCTGCGTAGCATTCCAGGTCTTGACATGTATCCAGGCAGGAGATACTAAAGCAGTCAAACCCACCACACTTTAGGTAGGCCTTGTCCGGGCAAGCTATGGGACACCTTGTCAAGGTTTCAACGTAGCTGTTCATGATGCTGTTGCTGCAAAAGCACTGGCTGTTGTACTGAGGCTTGACGTACATGTAACCCTGCGCCTCACATGCTTTGTGGAAGAGCCAATAACTTATTTTAGTTCCTTTGTTAGGGATTTAGACATGATACGCAAGCGCGCGTACAATAACTTTGTTGGTGAAACAGCCAAGGGACATCCAGTACATCCAATACTTATTTCTGCCATTTTTACTACTACACCAGGCTGATGTCATGGACGTGGTCTATGCTCAAATTAGCCAAACAGACTCACAAAATAGCACCAGTTCAAAAATTGACAGGTGTTTGACTTATGGCAAAAGTCTTGGTACATAGAATGTAGAACCAAAACTTGTCTAACTTTTAATTTAAATAAAATCAAAATTGCTTTCAAGTTGAGAAAGTTATGGTTATTCAAAGTTGATAAATATTTAGGCACGTTTAGACCTACCCTATTAAAACTTACACCTGACAGCAACAACTCTTGAATCATAATACTTGGGATATTTTTAGTGACGTTTAAAAGGTCATACTTAGATAAGTCAGGGTTACTGAGCAAGGTCTTGAGGATGCTATCTAGGTCAGACAAATTTATACATATCTTTCTCCATTTATAATCTAAGGATAACTGTATTAAAGGCCAAAGGATCAAAGCTACAAAGTGTGATATTAAGTTAGGATAGACATGATAGAGGTACTTGTGTTAGTGGCTTATTTGATTGAGGTAAATAACAAGTTTGCAGTCCTGTTCTGTAGCAGTCCTTGCTGCCGACACGCACAGGCAGTAAGGGGCATAGCAAAATATCCGTAAAAAGTCCACCATAAGAAGTCTTCGCTTTGTAAAGAGGCCAAGGAGTTTAGGTGGAGCTAGCTAGGCAGGACGCACGCTTTCTCCGAGACTATACGAATGTCAAGCTGCCAGTTAATGGGTTAGCTCCTCAGTACATTGTGCCGCTTTTGCGGCTACCTAACCACCAGCTAAGCCAAAGTCAGGATGCATGTGACCAGGGTGCATTTAAAGCCGCAGAAGAATGATGATTGTATATTCACACATGTACGTGTAAAAAGCTGATAGATGAGATCATGGAAAGCACTAAGTAGAGAGGGACATCCCTGGTCTGTCATACTTTGATCTATAGTCAATATCTTCTCTCCGTCATCACTCGTAATATATCGAGGGCGCCAAACAGGCAGAGTACCTTCACTACTACCTAGATGTTCGACATCCCAACCCCACGACATTGATACTGCCATCTGAACCTAAGATGTACTCATATGTAAGTTTTTCGAGGTCCTTCCTCTTTTGTGAGAAAGACACCTCAATAACAACACCTGGATAGGTAGCCCTGGAATTTCGGAAACCCACATGAAGGTCATTGTCACCAAACCTGGGATCGTCGGGAAATCTAACAGTTGATGATCCTTCGAGTCGAACTGTTCGAGCAAATTCGGCCGACGATTTGCCACTTTTAACAATGGACTTCAGCTGATAATGTATCTCATGAGCGACGTTAGATATGATTGTCTCATGAAACATGAGGGATGTTCGAAGGACAAATCGACTAGTAAACTGAAAGTAATCATATCTGTTCGCGCCATGTCGGTACACCAATTCTGCTGCTCGACACGATTACCCACTGAAGCTTGTGCACAACTATAGATTTATCCTTGCGAATCAAATGTTGTAGATGCCTGTATTCCGATTGATCCAATTCGAATTTACACCACAAATCAGAAGCTGTGTCCCTGCTGTCTCTGGGACGCTTGATATCTTCCAGAACGGCTTGTGGCCGAGCCACTTGTTTACCAGATAATGGTCTATCTACGGACGGTGGAGGGGTGTGAAGTGTTGAAGCTTGTAGTATTCGATTGCTTAATTCCTCTAAGTAACTACTGGGTGAACTATCTCTTATAAGTACAGGGAATGCATCAGTTTGCCTTCTGTGACGGCGGCCTGAATGTGAGACCTCTTCTCCCCTTTTTGTTTGTGCCTGGAACATTGCCTACGATTTTTCTAAAGCATTCTGGATGCGGCAACAAAATGAGAAGAGGGAGCTCAAGGCTTTATAATCACCAAGGTTGGCGCAGCTCAGTAGTGTTGTAGTATAGGGTATTACGCGGATTTAGAAACGGATGAGAGGGGGACATCTCAGACTATTGCTGGCTACGCGCTGATGACGGGAGCGGAGTTGGGATTTAATACGTTTGTAAGGCGTGATGGTGATAAGTGCATCGTCGCGCAAGGTGTGGGGATCTGTTTGGACAAGCCGCTTGCCTGGCAGAGGCGATCGTGTATAGGGGAATGGCATGCTATTGAGGAAGTAAGAAGGACCCAAGAAAATAGGAACACGTGGTAAACTTCGCTTGGCCGTCTGATAAAAGATGCCGTGAGGGAGATTTGTTGAAGTTGGCCAAAGAAAGAGGAGTCGAAGGCATTTCCGAATGGGTTCATCACCAGCAGGTAAATATTAATGGGCAGTCGGACACTATTCCGTATCTACGGAGAGGCGTGTAATTTGGCGTACCATGGAATCTATCAAGCAAAGCCTCCTGAGTTGATAGTGGTGCAAGGTCCAGCCTCCGCGGAAGATCTGTTGGAGTTGCTTGCCGATAACTGGCTTGGCGCTGAAGCACAAATGTCAGAAGTACCGATAACGTGCATGCATAACGAGTGGGCCATGCAAACGAACGGGCCACTTCCCCAAC
>WCAA01000157.1:0-19808 GCA_010623925.1 Antarctomyces pellizariae | reverse complement strand
GGGTTACTTATAGACTGTTTAGAAAGTGTTGAACTCGGTTCAACCTGTTACTGCCTATGGTTTCTTGGTGGCACTAATAGGCCACTTTTCTGCGGGGAGGAGGAGGCAAAAACAACAGTAAGCACGGTCAGTATGTCATCCTGTGCAAAGCTGTCTATGAACACGGTATCAAGTATCATGCTGTTGAATGTACTTCGAGTGATTAAATGACTCGAGTTTTAATAAGTCCTGATAGTGTATCTTAGCTGAAGGCCATGACGTGGTTGATCGCACGAAATTTGGCGTATAACAAGGAAGCACAGGTTTAAGGGGAAGGCGCCTATTTATATAGCTTGGGGTAGGGGTTTTGAGGAGCAGTGAGTGCTCCGATTCCGAATCGCTAGATCGCCATGTTCTATTCTGAAGTGTAGTATGGGAGGAAACCAGAATATGTGTGCCATTAGAAAACTTTGTGTGTATAAAGAAAAGCCTCTTGCCTGGAGAATGTTGTCGTTTTATGTAGCTCTACATGAAATGCTCGAGGAGATGTACACGGCGAATCGCTGAAAGGTTGCCATGAGAAAAGAGCAATAATGCGTGTGAACCCGCGAAGGCTGATGATAGCTAATTTTTATTGACAGCTTCGAAGTTAATAATGGCTGTGAAAGCAAAGTTGCTTTTCGCTCCTGTTGTTGGGGTGAGATATGCTATTTTGAGGTAGTAGTTGCGTCAAAAAGATCATGTCATTGGTGGATTCTCGAATTGGTAGGGCTTGTTAGTAGCTCACTTGAGAAAGTAGGCAGCTTTTGTGGCTTGGTGACGCAATTATTGGTCTTTGAAGCTGGCTCGGAATGCTGCAGAGGGCCCTAGGAATAGCTTAAGTATATCGACATCTTTTTACTTGCAGAAGAGTATTAATTTCAAGCGAAATCTATGCCGTGCTTGAGGGGTACGGTCCCACTTGATAATGGCAAGATCAATTCGTTCTATCTCGCTCTTTGTGTCTCGAAATGTGATGACCGTGCAACGCCGCCCCACCCAAAGTATAACACCATGCATGAGACTTTTGGTATATCTCTAAAATCAACATCCACATCCGCACATCACAGCCACCTTCCAGAACCCTTCAACTACCGCCGCAACCCCTATCTCGAAGTCGTCTCTCGTTGGCGTAGCAAAGCCATTAGGCTTTCAGCTCGAGCACTTCAACCCTCCATCTTCGTATCCTCCTCGTCCTTCTTTCCATCTAATGGCGCTCCCTGGATCCAGAGCACGTTGTTGCATCTGATCAAGACCTGTCCGAGAGTAGCGGTCATCTTCTGGTCGATGTATTCTTGGGTGTTGGTGAGCTGGATGTTCATGTAACTGTCGATGGAGACGAGGATGCCGCGGTACTCGGTTTGTCCCCACTTGAGGCGGACGACGATTTCCTTGTTGACACTGTTGTTTGTGGTTAGTAGGCATAATTTGCGAGGAGTATGCGATGATTGCGCGATGCGATCGCAAGACAGCGATAGGTGGGTGGATGGTGCTATGGGCGGTAGGCTGCAAGGTAGCAGTTCGTCGCAACGTACAGGTTCTGCAGCATAGGCCGCGGGTTCAATGGCATAACCTATATTTTCATTAGCTTCTCCCCATATAATCATCCCACAGCTTCGAGGAATTTCTTACACTCATGATGGCGGAGTTAAAATGCGTATTTCGTGATTTAGTGACGGTTCGCGACGCGGCTGGGCCACAGGTGGACGTGAATTCTTGGGTTGTCGTGCCAAGACTTACTGCCGCGATAAACGCGATCAAATAGACGCGATGCGTCAGCCTTGCCCCTCCTCGAACCCCTCCTTCGTCATTTTATATTGGATTTGAAGCAACGATAATCAATTTCTCAATCATCGACGGCAGATAAATCAGTCAAGATGTTTCTTACCCTCACCGCGGACCTCACCAAGTACAACTTTGAACTCTCTCTGGCAACGGAGTGCTTCACGTGCTGATATCTTCCAGCGTCACGGACCTCCGCCCCGACGATACCCCAGAAAACCCATTCTACTACACTTTCAAGGTCCAATGTACTTCTTGCAGAGAGGTGCACCCAAACTGGGTCAATGTTTCCAGATTTGTACGTCAAAAAATCTGGATATCACAAATTTCAAGCCAGAGCTGATGAGAAGTAGGAGATGAACGAAATGAGCGGAAGCAGAGGAGAGGCGAACTTCGTCTGGAAGTGCAAGATGTGCAAGGCAAGCTGTTTCTTTGTTGGAGCAGGACAGGACATTTATTGACATTTCATAGCGCGAGTCCTCAGCAACCATCCTCAACCCACCAACGGCCTACGAGCAGAAGTCTCCGCCAACCCGTCAGAAGGTTATCGAGTTTGACTGCCGCGGTCTTGAGTTCGTTGACTTCAAGCCGGAGGGCGATTGGTTGTGCGCCGGTCTTGAGTCGGGGACCAAGTTTGAGTCTATCAGCTTTGAGGAGGGTGACTGGTACGATTATGATGAGAAGGCGAACGACGAGGTCAGCATCAAGGACTTGAAGTGGGAGATCAGAAAGAGCGCCTAAACCTAAGCATTGCAATGAAGCAAGCAAAATGGAATTACGAAGTCCTGATACTAGCTTTGAGCGGAGAGATGGAAGATTCCCCCGGTTTCTCCGCTGCACTGTACTGGCACTTATTGGCAGTTAAGAATGAAGTCCGCAGGAATACCTCCCTTCCAACTGCCTGGTTTTATTTAAACGTTGCGTTTGTAAGGATACAGATTCATTTGCTTACGCTGTATCTTAAGGGAGGACTCCATTGTGCTCGCAAACTGAAGCATGTTTGCATGCATCTGGCGACCAGAGAATGGTGCTCAGCCCATCAAGCTCAACCTGAATCTAAAAAAAAGGTTGTTTCAGCTCGACTCTTATGAACGAAGTAAGCAATATATTTAAGACGAATCATCGAAGTGCTAGCCTTGCAGCGTCTGATGTGACGAGAGGGAAAACTCCCCAAAAATTGGCGGCCATAACGATCAAACGGAAGCTCTTCCAGAATAGTGATTCCAACTACTGCAGCTGGAAAAGTAAACTTAAGGATTGGCTTGATGTTTTATTTTTCTTGATGCTAAACAGTTGTTCTCGTCGTCTCAGCCTCGCCGTCGCGTGTAGGTCATGCTGACTAAACATTTCCCGCATCCCTGTCATCTAACCTCGAAATCGTCCGATCTCGACCAACCTAAACGTCACTTTCAGCGATTGACCAGTACCACGAAAATCCTACGATCGTAAAACTTCACAGAATGCGCTCATGATGCAGGCAATCTGGTCTCGCAGCGCGCAGACCAGGTCCTGCCAATGTGGACCATGTTTGCACGCCACCGCGCGAGTCGCGCGCCGCACGTCCACCGCTGTCGGACGCAGGAAGATTAAAGCAGGCGATGTATTTACGGCGAGTTTTACGGCCATGTTTGCGACTGCGGCGGTGTTGGACAAGAGGAAGAAGGATGAGAGAGTGAAGGAGTGGGATAGAGCGATTGAGGAGGTTAGAGCCGGGAAGGATTTGGCAAGCATAAGGACGCCCGATTCGATAAGCATTGGGAAGGCGGCGGAGCCCGGAAAGAATGTCATGGGAAAGGAGATACGGAAATATACGCCAGATGCCAATATCGTGCAGAAATTGGGGAGCATGTCAGTTGGAAAACTCGTCAGTGCCGTGCCAACGACGATGGCGGATGCGTTCGAGCAGACTGCGCCGACACACAGGGGATTTGCAACCGTGCGAGAGGAGTTGGAGAAGGTACTGGCGGAAATTGTGGAGCCACCGCAAGAAGGCACTGAGGATGGATTAGCAGAAATTATGGAGGAAGACAACAGCATATTCTTAGAGAGGATAAAGGATGGCGGTCGGGAAACCAAATTTGGAGAGATCAGAATGCAAGAATGGAAGCCAGCTACACGAGCCGATGTCAGCAAGGTCGAGGATATGATTGGCGGACTTGTGTCAGATCTCCTGCAAACCACAGTCGCGCAGAATAAAGATACCGCTGGCACAAAACCCTGGTCTGTCAAATGGCATTACAAGCAGAACGGGAAGGGCCATAATACGGTTGAAAAGGCTGACGCTTACGAAAAATTACGAGAGCTGTCGGCGACCTGTTCTGGTCCTGCGTTCGCTTCGGAGACGGATCCTACTCAACTCAAGGATCTCAACGATAGTATCAACTATATTATGAGGGACGGGCTCAACAAGAGAGGCGACAGAAGTCTAGATAAGATGGTCGCCAGTATATGCTACAATCTGTTGGTCTCAAGGGCAGCGCCTAGTATTGAAACTTTCAACATCATGATTTCAAGATTTACACGCTATCAAGCCCACGACCACGCCGCCGCAGTCATCAAAGCATTCGAGGAGAGCGACTTTAAAGCAAACGAGAGAACCATTTCCGCCATATTACAGCACTACATCGCCACTGATTACAAGCCAGGCTTCGATCGCACGATCAACCGAATGCGTGGCTTCGAGAAGGGCCTTGGTCTGAATGAGACAAAGCGACCAATAACTGTTAGCAAACAAACTGCGAGAGATTGGACGGCACAGAACAACGTCGTTTTAAAGAAGGGTTATATTCGCCAACGAGCACCTACGAACGGGATGCTGTATGAGAAGCTTATTCGCGGCAGCTTCCATTTCAATAACATTGGCAGAGCAATTGGCTGGGCCAGAACTGCGATACAAGAAGGATGTATTATCCGCAAGAAGCTCTTGCACGATATGGTAGAGTTCTGCATGAATCAGGAGCGGCATCATTACTACCTTCTTCTGCTTCTTGGAGCGCTCTGCCGCCAATTCGCGAATGGCTTGGGAAGGATGCAACTTATCCAGTACGACTTCTTCGTGAGAGAGACTATATATAAACTCATGCAGGCCGTTGGACTTGAGCCTAGTGTCGAAGGTCTCCGTGCGCTGCAGCAGAAGACTTGCATGCCGTGTGACATCGACGCCAAGAACTTTCAAAGCATGCTCGACCATATTGAGCACGAAGAGACCAAGGATGAAATGATCGAGCTTTTCCGCCACGCCGCCATCGTAGAGAAGAAGATTTCTCTCGTGAAAGAAGCCACCAATGGCAATTCGCCTGAGTACGTGCGCTACTTGGAAGACACGCCGAGCTTTATCAAACATGGTCCTAGCAGAATCGCCTGTGTTGACAATTCCCGCAAGGGCCCACGGCCGGAAAAGTTCCTACGCCGCTTGAATGACCAGCACCCACTGTCGTCGGCTTCGAACGCTTTCGGCGCAGGATTGGAGGGTTGGCTTGGAGATTTGGGCTTACCGAAGCAGCTGTGGCAAAGATACCACACAAAGCTCACCCAACTTTCATCTCGCAAGATAGATGAGATGACGGAGGAAATGTTGTTGAGCAAAGGCATCGACTCTCCGGGGCTTTGCAAAAGGCTTGTAGATCGTGCCAATATGGTAAAGGTCAACCTTTCCCGACCACAGAAGCTCGACCCTCAGATATCTCGCCGGGCTGTCGCAATGACGATGGATACTTATGCGGCTGAGTTGCAGCATGTCAAGGATGCGCTATGGACTGGCATGTACATGTCGATACCAGATAATATCCGGGATCAGTTTGACGCGAAGGCCGCGACCCTGGATTTCCGTGGTAAGATGGAGTTGCTGATGGACACGCATCGTGCGCTTGCTAGGAGGAATCTCCTGGTCGAACCGACTGAGGCGTCATTGCCACATCCAGTAACGGCGTTGCCAGCTGTAGAGATATCTAAGGCAATCAAAGCGGCGAGTGGAAGCGAGTTGGCTCTGTCACAGTCGACAGCGGTCTCTCGCGAGGTGAACGTTCCTCAAGCTGCTTCAAGGCATGGCAGGGAGGTTTCCATAAAACCGTTGGGTCAATGGGTTCCTGTTGCTGCTGCATCGGACCTCACTCGCAGTACATATCTCAGTGCTGCCTACTTATAACAATAGAGCCATGACTGTGTTTGACTATGGGATATAAACAACTGCGAGGAAATCGGAGAATGTGGTGTTCTGGATATGGCGTTGGAGCAGAGATTCCCTACGAGCAAGGGGCAGAAGGGCATGACTTGGGCACTCCGTGATTATATGAACATGCACTGTAAATTAGATTTATTGTGATAGAAGCAGGCAATGTATACCAAACAAGCATATATAAACTTACGGGCTGTCTTCCCGCTGATGAAAGATCAATTTGTCGAGGCTTATTTGATGGTAACCCTGGCTGATGACGAAGGCGGTGTACTTGGGCGGACAAGTTCTCGCCGGCAGAATATCGACGCTTGTACCTACTAGTGCGTCAAATCGAAACTTCTTAGACAAGGTTTCAGAGCGAAGCCCGCCTCTCTTCCTCGTCACTTCTTCATACACAAACCATATCCGCGATATTCGGATTATGTTGAGACAGCTGAACAACGTCAGCTCCATCAACTCGAAGACAACTACCGCCATTTTACAAGCGACTACTTTAATTACAATAACCGCAACTGTGAGACCGCTCAGCACCTTCTCAAACTCCATCATGATGAAGGAGTCCACCGCAAGACCTGCGCGTAGACACCAGCCATATGGCAATAAGAGGGGCGGAAGAGCAAACATGGGCACCAGGACTGAAGGACAAGACACCGTCATGATCGACATTCCAAGAGTCTCGACACCACCGCTCGCCGAGCCAGTGCCCCTCGATACCCCACGCTTCGCCGAGTTAGGCAAGGAGAACCTTCTCGACCCAGTTCTCCTCAAGACTATCATTGAGGACCTTAAGTTCGACCATATGATGCCGGTACAGGCCGCTACCCTCCACGATTTGCTCAAAAAGAGAATCGATGTCCTTGCTCAGGCCAAGACTGGTACCGGAAAGACCATTGCTTTCTTACTTCCAGCTATTCAGACTATGCTCAACAAGAAGCGTGGACGCAACTCCGGGGTTTCCCTTCTCGTCATCTCGCCAACCCGCGAGCTTGCTATGCAGATCGCCAAGGAGGCATCCCAGCTTCTCCAGCATCTTCCACAATTCAAGGTCTCCTTCGCAATTGGAGGTACCAACAAAGACCGCGAGGAGCGCGCTATTCTCTCCAAGGACGGCTGCGACATCCTGATTGCCACCCCAGGACGTTTGTACGATCATCTCAGCGACGCTCGTGTCCGCGATGCATTTCGCAACCTTGACACTCTTGTCCTTGATGAGGCTGATCGTCTCCTCGACATGGGTTTCATGGCCGCTCTCAAGGATATCATCAAGTGCCTTCCAGACAAGGAGACTACTCAGCGTCAGGGCATGCTGTTCTCTGCCACCATCGCACCACACGTCGAGAAGTTCGCCTACCTTGTTTTGAACAAGGAGTACAAGTTCATCTCCACCATTCCAAAGGGCGAGGTCAACACCCATGAGCGCGTACCACAATTATTGGTCACCGTCCCAGACTTCCACAACGTTGCACCAGCCCTCGTTTCCGCGATCAGATCCGAGATCAAGATTACCGGCAAGGAGAACTTTAAGGCTATCGTCTTCGCTCCAACCGGCTCCCTCGCAGATTGGTATGCGCACATCCTTACATCCCTCAAGGACATGCCAGAGGTCATGGTCCTGCACTCTAAGCTCTCCCAGGGCAAGCGCACAAACACCACTGAGGCTTTCCGCAAGTCCACCTCTTCCATTTTGGTCGCTACCGATGTCGTCGCCCGCGGCATGGATTTTCCAAACGTCAGCAACGTCTTTCAGGCCGGTCTTCCTGCCGATAAAGAGTCTTACATTCACCGTCTTGGCCGTACTGCTCGTGCTGGACGTGAGGGTAGAGCTTTCTTCATCGTCACTGAGGCTGAGGCTTTCTTCCCTAAGTTCACGCTGAAAGAGATTAACTTCCAGCCTGCTGAGGCTGATTACCTTGTCACTGCTCCGGAGATCGAGAAGGCTGCCGTTGCTTTTGAGAACAAAGGTAAGGTCTACCAGGCGTGGTTGGGCTACTATAAGAACTACCTTAAGGCGATGAGGTGGGATGTTGAGCAGCTGGTGGATGAAGGTAATCAGTTTGCGTTCAAGGCTTTGATCGCCGGAGAGGTTCCAGGAATCCCTAAGTCTACTATTGGAAAGATGGGCTTGAAGGGTGTCAGAGGACTCAACGTCGTTGCCAACTTTGAGAAGCCGGGCCGTGGAGGCGGTGGTGGTGGACGTGGCAGTGGGGTTGGCCGTGGAGGTCGCGGTGGCAACGGCGGTGGCGGTGAAGGCCGCTCAGCTGGTGCAGGAGGACAGGGTGGATTTGGTGGTGGGGAGTCCCGTGGCGGCGGTGGAGGTGGACGTGGAGGACGCGGCGGTGGCCGTGGCGGTGGAGGAGGTGGCAAGCGTGGTGGGTTCAGAGGCGAGCAGAGAGACGGACCAAGACAGAACATGAGGGAGATGTTCCCATAAAGCACACACCGAAGTGGAGGGTCGCGTCTTGCATAGAGCAGGGATGGGCCTTGGGATAGACGGGATTGATGGCTTACCTGGCGTCGTGAGAGGGCGGATTAGGAGATGAAGATACCCATTCTGTTTTGTTTCTTATTGCGGGCGTTTATTTTAGATTATGGAGAGTAGCTGGATAGACATTTCCATCATAGATTCTACACACGAGGTCGTCGCCGAGGCAAATATAAATTTGCATTTGCATGATCCCTCATAATGCTCGTCCCATCCAATAAAGACGCATTCCCTGCGGTCTTCTTCCGTGCTACACTTTGTAGCCGCTCGAATGAAGAGGTGCGTGGCGTAGCAACTGTCTTTTGGTTCTGTTCCCCAAATTCATGTCTTCGCAGAAGCGCGTAACTTCTAATTTAATGCCTTTAACGGCGGCCCAATTGATGCCGTCGAGGATTTGCCTACCTATTGGCCCGTCAAAGCTTATGACACTGTATCAGGATTCGTAATCTAACTAATTCATATCTATGAAACTTTTTACTTTTCCGGAAATTCCTAGGTCACCAAATGCCTCAAAAGGACACGTTAGCAACGCTCAGGTGCCACTTGATTGATGTTGAATGAAAGATCGCTACCGCAGACAAACGACAGTCCCGTGTCCTCGGACATGAGAAACGGAAAGGAACCGGGAAGCAAACGGCCTCGAGGGCAGCGACATTACGCCGCCCCCATCAAATGGCACTCACGACAAACGGGCACCTTTAAGTAGGAAGAGACAGTCAGACTAGAAAACATAAGCACCCTAATACAATCTTACCTTGACTTGAAACTCCGTCGCTCCCTGCGCGTCCTGCATTATCGCTATACCGACTTAATTGCAACAATTGATGACTTTTCAGGCACCCTGCAGTTTACCAATTTTTCTGCAACTCGACTACTTGACATACCCAAGGGATTCACCTCAGGTATATAGAAGACATGGGCGCCTGACCCTTCGCCATGAGATCTGATGAGAGATAAAAAAAGAAGTGAGAGAAATGATTTGAACCCAGCAATAACACTGATTATAGATGGATCTATGTCATAGAGCAATCAAAGGCCATTACAATAACACATCCAGAAATTAGGCCCAAACCCAACACATTGTCGTAAATAGCCACATGTTGAGTTCTGTACTCTCGTGGGAGCCACAGCTTTTTTTCCCATCTCTAATTACCCAGTCATTGTCGACAATTGTTGTATGAGCAGGAAGCCCACGTTTGTAGGAGCCCATGGAGTCAGGGTTAAGATAAATTGTTCCAAGATCAGCGTTCAGGTATCGAACATCCTGCGAGTAAGATAGTCTCGAGCAGGAGTGTCCATTGAGCGTCTGGAGCAGGGAGTCCGTGGCTGGGTTCCATAGCCACGCCGTGTTATCGTATGAGGCCGACGCGAGCGCCTTGCCGCCCAGAGAGAAGGTGACGGCTGTTACAAAGGAAGTATGACCCTCGAGCGTCTGCAGCGCCGCGTTCCAACTCGATTGTACTCTCAGTCTGGTTGGGATTCAAGTTGGAATACTGTTATCGAACTGTTTCCGCACTACGCTGTTTTCCGAAGATCAGGGAAGAATTTTTTTTAAATTGGAGGGCTGCTTGTTGAAGTACGGCTCTGTTGTATGTTGCAAAACGTCTGACATCGTAGACGAACGCATGCAGGTGCACGCTTTCTTCTGCCTTAGTTTTGATTAGCCAGAAATTCCAACGACTCTACTAAATTAATATACCCTAGTATGAGTTTGCACGGAGAGAAATGCGAGGATTCCTTCTGAAGTCCCTCCCGAGCCAAGCAAGGGCCTCAAGCCGGTGGAGAAAATGTACCTTGAGGAGCTGATGGACTTGGTCGTTATCGTGAAGCTGAATATCGCTCTTCTGAAGATGTTGAATTCAGTAAAGACATGCGTACCGAAGTTCCTGGGAGAGGTATTCCTCTCCCTGACTGTTCGATACAGTAAATGTGAGTATCAGGTGCGTACAGATCACAGGTGTCTTGTTTACGATAGATGGGTGGACATGAGCCATATGCAGTCATCTGCCAACATCCGATGCGCTTGCTTCTCATCACCCTAAGTTGTGTATTTTGAAATATCTCCTTGCTAAGAAGGAAGCCGCGGAATGAGGAGTGAAGGATGTTGAAGTAGAAAGTTTGTTCGTGGCTATTCTAGAACCTGTTTGCTCACAGCCTTTGTTACTCTGCAGCATTTTCGTTTCTTTGAGAGACCCTGCTATAATAGCAGAGTCATTTTCCTGGTTTATAGTGAATCTTAGATAGCTAATTCTATTCTTTGATTACTCCATTCAACAAAGGATACGGACAGGATCTGCGCCGCTTGCAGGGACCTCCAGGACATAGTGAAGATGGATCAACGTCTATTTTACCTCTTTCGTCACTTGCTGAACTCCAAGAGCTGACGTTTGGAGTAACAAACTAAGAGCGATGGTGGATAACCGATTGCGAGCAAGAGTAGCAGAATGCTTGCTCTTGTTGATAGAACGGCAGGCTGTTGCTGCCCAAATAAAAAGGGCGCCAGCTTTGTCGGTCAGACGCCTGATGATATCTGCCTTCGTCATAGCCAGCGGGCCAAGAATGAGCACCTCCGACTGTTCTCTCAGAGCCTGATTGCCAATGTCCCTATTCTTTCTGACAGCCTCAATTATGTGACACCCTCCGAGCAGGCGATTTCTGCGTCAGCTGAGTAGCAATAGAAGTGAAGAACTTGTGGACATTACTAGCGTCACCGCCACCTTTAGAGAAAACAAAAAGCTCCCACCTAGTTGGTTTTGTGTGTGACATTTACGAGCTGCCGTTCGTGCGATGGTGGACTTTTCCGTCCCAGCCATACTGCTCGGCCAGAAAACACGCCCTATCACTTCCACCTTCAGCACATGTTTTTATTTGTTCCAGAACGTCGACTCGGGTACAAGGCAGACATGGTTGTTCATGTTCTCTACTCAAAGGCCCGAGTCCTGCTCCAGCAGCGTACGGCAACAGCTTTACAAGGTTTTCGGATGCTATATGTAGCAATCATCATGATAATCATAATACTGTGCTTGTTAATAGAACTTGCTGCTGTTGTGCACATCTTCGTTGTGGACTCTGGCTTCGCCGCTATTGTGCTGCTCGACTATATTATGACCAGTTCCCGATGAAACATTCAATGTTCTCTTATAAAATGTTCAAATAGGCAATTCGGCAGAGCAGGTAGCGAATGCAATTGTAATGTGAAATTTACTTCTTATTCTTGTGGCTATCTACACTGATTTTATATGTGATAACCATGGAAATGCAGCTCCTGTTTTTGGAGTAGTGCCGGTTGCCGCAGATCTCAGGAATGTAGACCTGCCCCTTTATACAAAAACGCCATACGGAACCGGCCACGGATGGACCAGCCGATTCTTGGAATAGCACTGCTTTCAACATAGAATACCATCATTAGACAGCGCAGTCATGCTCAGATTAGTTATTGTAAGTGCGAGGGCGATCAGTGTTGGCATGTAATAAGGGCGCAGGCCCAGCTTCGTGAAAGCCGGCGCATTATGAAAGCGCGCTGTGGCATTGCAGAAGCAGCGCTGCATCGGCATTGCGATTTGGGGTGGTGTGCTTAGCAACACTACTGGTTGGGCGAAAGAGACGATATGGATGATGGATGTGTGAGGTTCCAGCTGGAGGTCAATAACGAGGCCAATGAATACTGTGCGAGGCTAAGGAAGTGTCCACGTGATCGTTCCATGAAGGACTACGTGTTGGAGTTGCTTGCCGATAGCTGGCTTGGCGCTGAAGCACAAATGCCAGTAGTACCGGTAAATGCAGGCGGAACAGGGCGTCGTAGTATCACTGTGTATAGCACGGCATATATCAATGGAATCAATTGTCTAACTAATACTATCTATGGGGGCTACGTACAATTTGTAGGCCAATTCTTGGGAACTTGCTTGACACTTTGAATATCTGTCAAGCTTCCGGCTGAGGGGTACGTAGTATTGGGTCTCGCGCACTAGACTTAAATCGTATTCACTTTCCTCCGCCTCACGTGCAGCATACAACACTACGAGCCTGAGGTCACCAACAACGCACGGGCCATAATCATTGACAGCTGGAGATAGTGGGCTCGCTCCAGTTGCTCCAGGGGGTTCGTCCCGGCCCGTCGATACTTGGTGTGCCGTGTGTGCGGGGTTTAGGATCCTAAAAAGCGGCCCTGGCGATATGAAAACGGAACTGACATCTTATTGTCCATAGCAGGTTGGTGACAGAGAAGTATCAACGTTTCACAGGCCACCAGGCCCATGACAGTGTTGAGCTTGACAGCGAATTACCCGCTGGACAAGCCTAAGTATCATTCCTGGGCGGATCGAAGTAGAAAATCGCGCACCGCACAAACGAGCGGGGTTGGGAGGCCAATTTCCGTAGATTACTACGCACGTTTTGGCCTGTGCGCCAACTCCTGGGGAACAGGCGCAAAACGGCAAAGGATCAGAGCTTCGCCGAGGGCTCTCAATCGACATAGCAGGCCAGACAAGAGTTAAGATAATTGTACTTTTATACCTAACTCAACTTTATAGCTTATTTATACTACCGCCAAAATATGACCTTGCGGTATCGGGGGGCGCAAAACAGGGGGGCCGTAAAACGAGCGCCAGTATGTTGCAAGTACGGTGGGGCCAGCAGCTGCAGAAAGCGAATCTAGAAGGAGCGAGCCAATGTCGAGACGTGAGTAAGCTATACAAGAGCTAACCTGTTAGAGGAATAACAGACCACACCATGACCCAGCATAAAGCTCTGTCACCCCCCCATCGATGCTGACCTACTCTGAAGTACCTTTAGTGACACTCTTCATATCAAAGATGTCGGAGCCCAGCACAATCGCGAGCATCCCAAGTTTGGAGCCAGCACAGGCGCCGGCTAACGCATCAACCGCGACTGTCCAAGCAGTTCCGATGCCTACCGCCGAAGCATTACCAGAAAATATTGGCGAACATATTGCCGCAGTATGTCGATGTCTCATTCTTCTAGTTTTCTGAGCTTACATGTTGCCGCAGGATGATGATGACAACGAGTCCGCATATGGGAGCAGCGTTCCAAGCGACACCACATCAGTAACCTCGAGCATCTATCGTGGCTATTTCGAAAACGGACGTAGATACCAGAATCTGAAACAAGAAGGGTACATTACTCCAGCTGATGAGCAGCAGTTCGAGGTTTTGCAGGCTGGGCATGTATATTGCAAGGTCCTCGATAGCCAGGAAGACAATCCGTTATTCAGGAGTCTTCTTGGTGAGAAGGCGCATAATGTGTTGGATATTGGCACTGGTGACGCCAGTTGGGCAATCGATGTCGCGGATAGCTTCCCGAACCGTGGGTTTTCTTTCTTAAGCATGAAGATCTGGCGTTGATAACATTGCTCAGTTAGCGTTCGTGGAGTCGACTTGTATCCTCCATCACACACTAATGTACCTCCAAACTTGACCTTAGAGGTGGATGGTAAGCTTGATCTTCTCTGTTCGAGTTGAAGAGCATGACTAACTTAAACAGATGTGTTTGTCTCGCACTGAAAACATAACCCAAGGCCAACGACTAACCGAATTTTAGCACGAAGCCATGGGTGTGGACTGAGAAGTTCGATCTCATTCATCTTCGCTTCATGATGGGTTCTTTCACGATAGATGAGTGGGCGGAGCTTTATAAACAGGCTTACCAGTAAGGCAAGTTGGATCATCTTACAGCTTTTGCTGACATGTTGCAGTAACCTTGCCCCAGGCGGCTGGATAGAGCAGATCGAGGTAAGCGGTGATAGGCACTGTGACGACGACACCATGCCAGTCGATTCACTTCTCACTTCACAAGGCGATCTGCTCAGAGAGTGTGGCGAGGCAGCCGGTAGACCTCTTACGACCTACTTCACTATGAAGGACAGCATCAAGGCCGCTGGCTTTGTCAATATCCAGGAAAAGACTTATAAAGCGCCGATAGGGGCATGGCCACAACATCGAGTGTATAAGGACGCCGGTCGCATAGGCATGGACATGTTCAGGTCAGGCATGGAGGGTATGTCCCCCGTATCCCTGAAATGAAGGCTGGTGTCTATCTAAGGAGTATTTCTGACCATTATACAGGATGGATGATGTACTGAAAAGTCTCCAAAATCCTTATTCGTGTTTTTATACTAATGAAGGTACAGGTATTTGCTGACGAAGTTTGGTCCACCAACTCCTTGGTCTCCTGAGGAGGTTCAGGTCTATCTGGCTAAGATCCGTAGAGAGCTCGACTCCAAGTGGCACATCTATCAGAAAGCCAAGCGTGTCTGGGCACAGAAGCCGTATGATGCCCCAAAGGACGAGGAACAAGTCGAGATACAGAAACTAGCTTCGGACAGCGAGAGTGAGAAGCCAAAGGTGAAGAAGCAAAAGGTTTCTTTGATATCTCTACCATGTGAAAGCGCTGAGTAGTGACAAAAGTAGAAAACCTCTCAATGATTGTTTTACCCTAAGGGATATACACAGTTGAAGTGGCAGTGATAGACACCCGAACAGCTAGGGAACGCGTCTGGAGAGGATGTATATGCCCGTCACATCAGGCAATTTACAATGGCTGGCCATCACACAACGCTTAGCTAACCATCGCTCAATATATGAGAACATGCATGTATTGCGGTAATAATTTTCAGGGAGCAACCGAGCCATGCAAACCCATAAAGAGAGTAAAGTGTGCTCAAAGAAATCTGACCGTATACCAGGAGACACAGGGAAAAGTTGCTTACGGTTCGAAAGTAGAGTAAAGAAATTAGTAATGATACACATGCTTTTAAGGCGTTATTGGCCTATTTGTGCCACCTCACAACGCGGTTCCACGGTGCGGTGGTGGCCGTGCCTGCATTCTGATTTTAGGCTACGAAATCTGCCTCCATACCGACCCGGAGTCCCTTTTTCTAGTCATCAGCTTGAAGAGTCATGTGGATGAGGGAACTGAATTGTTTAAATGTTGCATTTCTGGTGTGATTACAAGTACTGTTGGACCCATGTCTTCCAAGAATTCCTGGAGACGAAGAAAGCGACGAATGTTACTCGCTTCCACAACGCTTCCCTCCCCGAAAGGTCCTCTTGGCGGGCCCTTGCTTCTCCTTGTCCCTAGCACGCTGTCTCTGTCACCCTGGACGGACATCAAAGATGAGCTTGCGGGGTGATGCAGGCATAGTTGTGATGGCCAATATGGTTGGCGGTTTGCATTTTTGCTATTTCGGGCGTATTCGGGAGGACACCACTTTGATAAGAGTGAGTGGTTGGACCAACTAAGTGCTGAAGGGAAACTCAACCTGAGCCGCCTCCAATACAGTACAGAGCTCATAGGGTTAGCAGGACCAATTCAGTTTTCCGTGCCTACAATGCCTACGGAGTGCACAGTGAATTCTTAGAGATTGCAAGTGTTTTACGAGCCAGTAACGGCCAGTCAGAGAAGCTGCACATTCAACACCGCGGTTCAGTTCGGCGGCCAGCAGTGTCAGCCTCACCCAACCAACCTTTCACCATAGCTTGCAGCATCGTTCGGAGACTATTCGAGAATGATATCCCTGCTTGGATTCAAAGGAAGTTGAAAGTACAGGCGAATTGGGACGCTGTACTGCAGCCACTCGAGGGCCATTCGGGCGGGGTCCAGTCTGCCATTTGCGCTACGTCCACTCAGCAGTCTTCTCGCCAGACGGCAAGGTGTTCGTGTTGGCCTCAATTGATGAGATGGTCAGGCTTTGGGATGCCGTGGCGGGAGTGGCGCTGCAGACGCTTTAGGGTCACTCGTTTCCAGCCAGGTCAGTAACCTTCTTGCCGGACAGCAGGATGGCCGTGTCGGCATCGGTCGATGAGACAGTCAAGCTTTGGGATGCAGCGATGGGAGCGGTGCCGCAGACCTTCATGCTTGGCATATCATTTGGAGCTTTATCTGTTGAAACTGATGTTATGGGAACTTGTTAGGATATTCCGATTTGGAAAAACTATCCTTATTGTTTGCGTATCAAAGCCAAGGAGGTTTACTCGGGAAGAGTCGGTATCGACAAGTTTGCTCGTACGATGTCGAGGTCAGAATGTTTGCTTCTATCTATGGTAGCAGACATCGTGACGGATTTCCCCGCTCTCCGAGCACCTCAGGATATTGGTACATATATACCACTCCATACCTAGCGAATCTAGGTAGAAAAGAAACAAAAAAGCAGTATGACTTTAAAGTGCTCGACTTATATATATTGATTGCCGAACCTCAGATTCCAACAGAATTCATATTTTTCAGCCTACCACTGTCCACGAGGAAAAGTCTCCTTATGGAGGTCGCATAAACAATGACGGCGTCTAGCTAACATAGACGCTTTGCCAGGTAACGAACGCAGCCTTTTTGTTCTTCTATTTTTAAAAGAACCTGGGACGCCCACTATCCTCAACAGTTACGACCTCGTCCTTGACTGTCTCTGCTGCCTGGTGCTTTATGTTGTTTGCGTTGCCCCCCAGCCCTATGAATAGCTCCTTTCTGCCACAGCGGCTCAGCTCTTGCTTCAATGCATACTGTCGCTGCTCTCATCAGCCTCGTCCTGGTCATTGATTTCATCCTTTTTTAGCTCCCGCATTGTGAAGGAGGCGATGCGGCCCTTCGCACTAATCAGCTCTGCAGCTGGCACAAGTCCAGCAGCAACGCGCTCTTTGTATGCTGGGTCCCCTCGTTGCTGTGCCTCGCCGTATAGTCGTGCATCCCAGAGAGATGCGTTGTGATGAACTCTGTACCCTTGCCGCGGCCGTCGCCGCCACACTCCAGGTCTAACCATAGTTTCTGTTGAACGGGAGATCGCTCCCGCATTCAAACGACAGTCCCGCGTCCACGGACACGACAAACAGGAGGCAAACGAGAAGCTAAACACCTTCAAACGGACCTACGGCAGCGAGCGCCTACAAGTAGGGAGGAACGTGGCAGGATTAGAATATTAAGCATAATGAGAACACTTCTTCTACCCTATATCTACTTACTTCAGTTGCCCCCGCACGTCAGCATACCTGCCAGAGCAGCCTAATTGCAACAGTTTCCCCTAACTAGGTTCGTATCCATTATTGATGGGCGGCGGGTGGGCTGGAACAGTGCTCTACCACTTATGCAAAGCACTTTATACGCCATGGGAAGGGCATACAGGCGCAGCCGCTTGGGGCCCAACCCACTCCGAAACCACATCTCAGTGACCTTATCTACGATGCAGATCACCAAGCGGTTGTGTGCCACCGGTGCCGATGTTGCCTTATACTTCACAGCGCCAGCATCGAGCGCTCCTTTCTACTTAAGACACCTCCTTCACATGCAAGACCACATCCCCAGCCACAAGCGCAGTGCCAAAGAGCATAAGTTGACACCACTGTGGCAGGGCTGCCTGCTTCAGATATACTTTAACATTAGGTCTCATTATTTCTTTCCTTGTCAGCGGCTGTGGGAGTAACATCAAAAAAGGAAGCAGCGGTGTTGGCAGTTTTTATTGTTATAAAGAAGATTAAGAGACCACTTTGGCGACAAACAACTTATTGCAAACCTAAAAAGATGTGGCAGTGGTAATGTGTAGCACTATTAAGCCAGGAAACAGCGGCGTAGTTAAAGAATTTGTAATGTTGGGTGGATGAGAAGTAGAGTGTAACATTTCCTTAGGATGGTTTTATTAAGACTACACACTGCCCTAAAAAGCAGAGACAACAGTTGTTGACTTAGATTATTTCACAGCACAGTGCTCAGGTGTAATCAAGTGTGGTAGGTTTGAGGCAAATGTTGAGTCTGAAAACTCAAGAGAAACAAATGTATTGTATGAATACTAAATAGTGTTCAAAGTGAATGTTTAAAAGGAAATTCTATTATACAATGTAGTCTAATGTATTGCTTGCTTGTTTTTTCCTAACAAAAAGACAGCTCGATATATGTTTAAAGAGTAAGAGTCTAAGGCTGGCTATAGATTACAAATAAAACTTTACAAATCAAAGAATATGATAGACTAGAAATTTAAACGGATAAATCTAAATGACAAATCAATTAAAAATAGGTCTAGAACCTTTTAGTTAATTCCATGAATTACTTGTAAAGGTTGTTGTAGACAGAGTGCTAAATCTACAGCATTGGCTCCATAAACAAGTATGTATTCCACAAACTAATTTCTGGCCTTTCTTTTTCAAGAGAACCCTCTCTGTATACTGATTCTAGGTCCCATAGCTTCTTGTCGCTAAGCCAGTAGTATAAGGGTTGTTGTAGATAGAGTGTTAATACTGCGATATTGATTCCGTAATTAAGTATGTATCCCACAAACTAATCTCTGACCCTCTATTTTTAGGAGAAGGCCTGCTCTATATACTGCTTCTTATTTCCTTAGTCTTTTCTTACCGAGTTGGTAGTGTCCTCGCGCTACTTCTGCAAAAAGAAATACTGTACGTGCTTGTTTGCTTTCTTTTCTGCCTCCGCATTACTGCCGGGTTAGTGCCGTCCTAATGTCACACACGCTTGTTTGCCGTTGCACTCTTACCTGTTGCCGACGGGTTTAGCCAACAGGTTCTGTTGTCATTGACAGTCTTGCCTAGAGACAACATGGCTGCTTACCTGTTGGCACCTTTTTTGGCCCCCACTGGGCCGTCTACCCCTCTGTACTTTTATAGAACATCCCAGCCGCCGTTGCCACTGGGTTAGGGGCAACCCGGCCATAGATTTGCGCACCTGTGATAGGTGGTGTTCCAGTGTTGCATTGACAAATGAGATTATCATGCACGTTTGTTTGTTTTCTTTCTTGCATCTGCCTCATTGTGGGGTTGCTGCCACTCCAGTGTCACACATGCTCATTTGCCGTTGCACTTCTACCTGTTGCCAATGAGCTGATTATTTTCAGCAACCTAACCCAGAAGCTGCCTGCTTGTTTACTTGCTTTTTGCTTTTCTTTGCCCCAGCGCTAGACTGTCTGCACCTCTGCGCCCTATAAGACATCCTAGCCACTGCCAGGTAGGAGGCAACCCAGCCATAGATTAGTACACCCCTGACATTACCAGTGCTGCTTGGTAAGGCATAAACGGACTAGAGCCCTGTAAAAGACTGTAGAAGGCTGTAGAAGATTGTAGAAGCTTGTAGAAGGTTCTAGAACAATTCTTAAAATGTTTAGCCAATGAGAAGTGAAAGACAATTGTGCGTCCAAGTTTTGATATGATTAAATACAACTGAATGCAATGAATGTCAGTATGACAACTAGCTTGCGCGGCAGCCCTTGTTAGAAACTGAATTTAGTTAGACAGCCCTTGTGACAAGCTAGTGCCTTCATGTCTCTTAAGGTTGTGCTTTGAGCACCTTGTGTTAGGATTTAATGGATAACGTGAGTAACTAAGGCAATAGCAACCAGTTCTG
>WCAA01000156.1:0-19956 GCA_010623925.1 Antarctomyces pellizariae | reverse complement strand
CCATGTATTACTAATACTGCTTGGCAAGGCAAAAATAGACTAGAGCCCTGTAAAAAGCTGTAAAAGCTTGTAGAAGCTTGTAAAAAGTTCTAGAACAATTCTTAGAATGTCTAGTCAATGAGAAGTGAAAAGCAGTTATGCGTCTAAGCCTTGATATGATTGGATACAACTCAATGCAATGAATGTCAGCATGACACAAAGCTAGTGCGGATCAAAATCTTGAAGACATAAGCCACTTGTCCTTTTATCATTGATCGTGTGAGGGCATGGTAGTCTAATTACTTTATGGTACCGCTCTGTACACTCTCCCAGCGGCTTTGGTGTAGCAAGATAATTGCTCTTTGCAATTGTCATAGCTTGCTATGTAATATGATAGTGAACACCCTCCCATGTACGTTCCATAAACTCTCATGGTGTTTTAATCTTTTGGGTAGCCTCGTTTGCCTTAATCGCTGTTACTTGGTCTATTATAACATTCTTAGGATTTCTCCAAGTTATTACAAGGTTTTGGCTTACTCAAGCTTGTCCTAGATACAATTTAAGCATAACATGAGCACTCTCAACTTTAGAACAAGTATTAGCATAATATACTTGAACGCACTAACTAATTGTGTTTAACTTATAAAAGTAAAAATACCTTGAAGTTACAGTAGTTTAGAAATGATGGTGCTTGTCAACCCAAGCTGAGCACAGTCGCACCTTTTGGTCACCTGTAAGCCATGTCTTTTTGATGTACCTTACATACTCTGCTGTCTCATCTTTGTCGTATTTCTCATTAAACTGATTGACCTTCTCCGTGAATGCCTTCTCTGTTAATGCATTCAAAATTGCATACCATGCTCCAATAAATTCCATCTAACTTTTCCCTTCTTCATTGCCACCTAAGAGTTTAATACAGAGTGAAAATATGTTTTTATTTACATGCCAGTGACATAGGAATGACTGGGCAAATGGGTAATTTTCATCAACTGGTTTCATAAGGCCCATATTATAATCCGCTAAGAACACAGTTAGGCTAATATTGAGGGTAAATAACTGCTGTATTAGAAAGTTGTAATCCTCTTTTGTCTCCCCAGACATAAATCAGATAGCAATCGTGAACGTCATTTGCAACCTTGTAATACCTATCGTACAATTAGCATGTAAAGTGGGTTTTCGAGCAAAATACTACTCAGGCCAAGCTCAAATTAAGAAAATATACACACATAATAATTACAAACACACCAACAATGTGAAAGAGTGGCATATCAAACTCATTTGTCTTATAAGTACAATCAAGAAGCACAATATCTTAATTTGTCTTTGCCAATTAAAGAGATTCATTGCATGCAATGAAAAGAGTAATTCTACTCTTTTCATCAAGAGTAACTTTATAGTATGTACCGCAATTTTTAAGGTCCTTGATCAATGCTGAATTTAGAGCGTGCCCTGTTTGATCTATTTGTTTATTATCCTTTATGATATTTCTTATATCTTGGCCGGTAAAAACCTCTGTTGTAGTAGAAGCTATAAAGGTAGTTATCTGATGTGGAGGGATTCCTATAACGTTATACAATTAGTATACATTGTTCATATGCATAAATTATATTTAAAGGAAATGTGTCAGAGGTATGTATACAGATTCTGAATAATCATGACACTTGCAGAATACCTAATGTAGCTAAGAGATGTACAACTCTATAGATTAATTACGTACCTGAATACTGCATGCTTCGAATCATATGTTGCTATGTCCTTATACCTTTTTGATGGCCAGGATGAGAAATTGGACCATTGCTCAGAAAATGGTTGTGTTTTGAGTATTTATCACCATCACAATGACGGATCTCCCAGTATGCTTTAATTTGAACAGCAACAATTGAAAACTGACAGTGTGTTTTACAAGTTACTGACTTACGCTGTTGTGGGATGGTTGAATCTTTAGAGGAGGGCTTACCATACCTATCACATGTATAGTAGATCTTTCTTTTGGTCTTCAATATACTTTTAGAATAACCTATACAAAAGCAGTAACCACAAAAAGCAGCCCATGCTTAAATTAATTCCCAAAGCTCACTTTAGGTTTCATAAATTGCCTTTAGAGGCAATAACGTTTGGCATTCACTTGCTTCTTAGGATTTATTTGTCATACTGACATTCATTGCATTCAGTTGTATCTAATCATATCAAAGCTTAGACGCACAGCTGCCTTTCACTTCTCATTGGTTAGACATTTTAAGAATTGTTCTAGAACCTTCTACAAGCTTCTACAAGCTTCTACAAACTTTTACAGCCTTCTACAAGGCTCTAGTTGTAATGTTGGGTAGCTGGGAAGTAGAGTGTAGAGCTCCCCAAAGGTGGTTTTACTAGGACAACACACTGTCCTAGGAAACAGAGACAAGGGTTGTTGACTTAGACTATTCCACAGCACAGCACTCAAGGGTAATAGAACATAGCAGGTCTGAGACTGGTGTTGAGTCTGAAAACTCAGAAGGGACAAATGTATTCTATGAATATTAAAAGGTGTTCAAAGTGAATGTGAATGTGTGTAGTGAATAGTGTTCAGTGTTGCTTGCTTGTCCTTTCCTAACAAAAGGACAGCTCTATATATATTTAAAGAGTGCGGGTCTAGGCCTTCTTTTTCTGTTCAAACGGCAAATAACACTGTACAGCCCACGGGCAAAGGAACTGTCCGGCTCACACTTTTACGAACTGATAATTCGGAAATTGAAGTCACTCTTACCGAGGTGATCCATTTGCCTCATTTAGGCACAAACCTTCTTTCGGGAATTCGGATGCACCAGAATGGTGTGCACATTGACGGAAATACACAGACTCTCAGGTATCAAAATCAAAAAGAGCTCTGCGAGTATTCTACAAATAGCACAGCAATGATAGTCCGGACGGCCACAGATTCAGTTGCGCATAACTTTCTGTCTACGCAAAATGTGTCACTCGAACTATGGCACCGTCGTCTAGGACACCTCGGGTATGAAAACATCCAGAAAACATCCCAGATCACAGAGGGCATGGTAATTGCAAAAGATGAACAACCAAGGCAGATCTGTAAACCTTGCATGCTGGCAAAGTCAGTACGGGCCGTTTCGAGAAAGCCGCAAAAACGAGCAAACAAAGCATTTGATAAGGTTCACGTCGACGTTTTAGGACCAATTACACCAACCGCAAATAATGGCTCAAGGTGGGCCATTATATTCACTGATGACTGTCATCGCATTCGCTGGGTTTACACATTCAAGGATAAAGGTCAAGCTTGCCAAGAAGTCATCACTTTTCTCGCCATGATTTGCACACAATACAAGACAGACGTAAAAGCGATCCGAATGAATAACGGCAATGAGTTTGGAGGAGAGAGACTGGCTAAAGTGCTCCGGGAACACGGGACTATTTTGGAAACTACAGCTCCATATACACCAGAACAGGATGGTGTCGCCGAGCGCACCAATCGGATCATACTTGACAAAGTCCGTTCAATCATAATGGAAAACATAGACCTTAAACCACTATGGGCAGAACTTATGAAAGGTGCTGCATACATCACAAACCGTACGGCAACGAATGCACTCGACAACAAAACACCTTATGAGTCATTTATGAAAGAAAAACCACAAATGGGACATATCCGAGTCCTGGGCTGCCCTGCATATGCAAACATTCAGAAGGAGCGCCGTCAACGGGGTGCAAAGTTTGAACCTCGTGCTGAAAAAGGAGTATTGGTCGGGTTCGAAGGTAACCATATTTACCGAATCTGGATACCAGGTCGCAATGGCATTGTCCGGTCTTCAACAGTCAAATTTGATGAGCTCGTCTTACACAATTCTCGATTCGAGGAGGACGATGGATTAACAGTCAACCTGGAAGACATACAAGTGGATGCAAAATCACACAACGCAATAAACGGAAAAGACAACACAGTTAGCAATCTCAACGAAGGAATGTTTGAACATGGACCACCAAAAGACTGGTACAAGGAACCAGCTCTACCAACTAAACATCCCACTAGTATAGAATACCCGGACTTAAGCCATTTTGCATGCGACAACCAGCAGCAATGCACTGTAACCAAATTAGAGGTTCAGGAGCCAGACAAGACTCCACAGGTGCTATTAAACCCACCTACAGAGAAACCTCAGACAACTTGGCACTCCGAGCGCCAGACTGCAGCACTCACTCGTCCAAAACGTTCTGAAAAGGCCACGCAAATGCCAAAACGATTTATGGTAGCACATGTTAACCAAAATGAACATAACGACCTCTTGGTTAGGCAAAATATGCACGCATTTGCAGCAAATCTTTGCAAAGACCCAGCAGAGCCACACACATATGAAGAGGCAATAAATGGACCAGAATCAGAAAAATGGAAGGTTGCAATGCAAGAAGAATTTGACGCCCTTATTAAGAACCACACCTGGGACGAATTGAAACCACCACCAGATGCCCACATCCTGAAGGGTAAATGGGTTTTTAAGATCAAGCGCAATGAGCATAGGGTAATCACTCGATACAAGGCGCGATGGGTTGTGAAAGGGTACGAACAACAGTACGGAATCGACTATGATCAAACATATGCTGGGGTAGCAAAGACAACGTCCCTTAAAACTATCCTTGCCATAGCAGCGCATCACGACCTAGAAATTGAGCAAATGGATGCTGTGTCAGCTTTCCTTCACGGCGACATAATTCAAAGGATTTGGGTAATGTCACCACTCGGGTTTGAGAGATACGGTTTTGCCTGCCTGCTGCGAAAAGGCCTCTATGGCTTAAAACAATCCTCTCTACTATGGGCACATAAAGTCCGGGAAAAGCTGGCGACACATGGATACCACCCTTCGCAGTCTGACTCTTCAGTCTATGTACATAAGGGACTAGGCATCTACATTGTAACATATGTTGATGATTTTTTACTTGTCGGACCATCTCAAAAGGACATTACTGGCCTAAAGAATCAGCTTAGACGCAAATTTGAGATGAAAGACCTTGGAGAGTGCAACTACTTTTTGGGCATCCAAATTATCCGAGACCGACCAAACTATCGGATTCACCCTGTACAGAGCGCATATATCGACAAGGTACTTACAACCTTCCGGATGCAGCAAGCAGTCAGAAATTCTACACCTATGGAATTAGGGACTAAAAGGTCCCTTGTCGATTTCGAGGGGACCGCAAACAAAAACGATACAAAAACATACCAGTCAATGATTGGGTCAATGATGTATGCAATGACACAAACTCGCCCAGATCTTGCATATGCAGTTTCTTTTTTATCACAGTTTTACATAACCCCGGACCTACGCATATCAAAGCGGCACAACGAGTCCTCCGGTATCTGAAACAAACAAAGAATGTTGGCATCACATACAATGGGAAGAAACCAGGTTTCTACGAATATTCAGATGCGGACTATGGTGAGGACGTACAAACGCGCAAATCGAGAAATGGATACGTATTCTACCTTTATGGAAGACCAATATCATGAAAATCAGCTCGTCAGAAGTGTGTAACACTCTCGAGCACTGAATCGGAATACTACGGACTCTCCAGTGCAGCCCGCGAAGCAGCATGGCTACGACTCCTCTTCACCGAGCTTAAGTACCAAGGTGGCGATATTAAGCCAACTACAATCAAAGGCGACAACCAGGGCAGCTTGGCCTTGGCCGAAAACCCCGAATTTCACCAGAGAACCAAACACGTTGACATTCAATACCACTACATCCGACAGGAGATAGAGAATGGTCGGGTGGCCCTTGAATTTGTACCAACGAGAATGATGGCTGCAGATGGACTTACAAAACCTCTGACAGGATTGAGACACAAAGAATTCATTGGAATGCTGGGCCTAGAGGAATGGACAAAAATACAACATAAAGATCCAAAATGAGATCATTACATGGTGCCTCAGATCTCCCAGTCAGCTAACGAGGGGGCGTGTTGAATTATGGAAGCAGCGCAAATGCGGTATGCGACATATGGCTGCTGTCACTCTTTTGTCCGTTTACTGCCTGTGCGTCTGCGCTGTGCCGTTGTAAACAGAATTAGCCAGAAACTGTCGTTTGAACTCTTTGTTCATGTAGTTCATATACTCAGACCTTCGTAGTTAGACTTTGAAAATAACTCTATCAGATATCAACCACTCGCATATTTCAACAATGCCGATAGGCAAACACATACTCCACACAAAAATGCACTCATTACCATTGGTGCGCAAATCTCGAGGGCTGCCGTCACTTGGTTGGAAGCTGTCGCTCGAGAAGCCAACGAAGACAGAATTGCTACGCGTAATCAAAATTTACAGCCCTTTTGAAAAAGATTACGAGGATCTAAATTTAAATATAGCTAAGGGAACTAAGTTAGTAGCTCGTGTCAACCGACCCTGGGCGCTTGCGGATGTGTGGGAGCTTGAGTCTGTTGATTGCATTGGTTACTTTGATCAACTTGCGCGACTGGATTGCGAGAATCTTGTCGCCGTGTACGGAGGCTACTGCGTAAACGAAGCTTTCTGGGTAGCTTCAGACCATCTCGATATATCGTTGTTTGTGTTTAAGCTGGAAGAGTATCCACTCAGCGACTCTAACGTGGCTACGATTGTGTCTGAGGTTACGCGAATATGAATCAAATTTAAAGCTAACGCTAACTCCGATATGGTAGGTTCTCGAGGGGGACTGATTTCCTTGATTGAGGCACGAATCTCGCCAGAACGGCTGGATACGATAGATGTATATCTTTCCCATCGGGGGGAAGTGAAACTTGATATAAAAGTGTATCGTCGATCCTGGGGTTCAACTGACGCGTCGCAGGTATTCAGCCATTAATTTCGTCTAACCCTGTTTCTAGCGAACTTGATATAATTGATAACATGTTACATGACATGCTTATTTCGCCTCGTAGAAAATGCGGTACTTCACCTGACGCGTCTGACTTTGTGAATGCTTGGATAATGTCGGGAACAGTCGTGAAGTTCATATATGTCCCTTTCTCCCCTCCCGGATGGTTTGAACCCTGCTAATATACGCAAGCATCCTTTTCTGAAGAGGCATCGAAAGCGGCCGAAGAGCCTTATTCTTTGGGTACGATTCGAGCTCCAGCATTCCCGATGTTCTCCATGATTCGCCCATCGTGGGGCACATCAGTAAGCGGCGCACTTTATGCAACTTTGGCTACCCCATCACTTTAACACGTGTCTTCTATATCAGTAACAGTGCAATCCCAAACTTGAGAAGCTCAAATGATTATAGCCGTAGAAGCCATCTAAAAATATAAAAACTAAGCTGCCGGGCTGCTAAGCTTTAATGTTTCTAAACTACGGTTTGTGTCATCACATACATCAATGACCCAATCATTGACTGGTATGTCTATACGCCGTGGCATTTGTCCTGAAGTGAATGCCATCCTGAAATCTGCTTTGCCCCTGCGACGAACCACCTCGGCAACCAACCACTGTCGTTCCATAACTTTCTCCTTTTGACGTCTCTATCCGCTGAGGGCACGCGCGGAGTTACATATCTACGGCACATCCAATGTTCGCTTTTTAACTGTCTTTCAGTAATTTTATGGGTCATTCAGCTGCCGTTGTTGTAGTCACCGCCCAGAGGTATGCTTCAGATGGTGGCGCGAGGGACCACCAGCACCACCACTGGGGGTAGTATTCTGACCTTTCATGAAGCAGTGGCGTCAAACAAAAGACGTCGACCCAACAGTGTGAGACATCTAGGCGGCGTGTGTGATCAACGCCTGGCGTCTTCCTTTACAATTCCACCATTAGTGCGTGCATATCTTTCGAGGTGGTTGGTCGCCGGCATAGGTACTTGGTTGAAGAGGCGATGTTGTAGCATAATGGAGCAGACTGCCCAAAGAAGGTGACAAGAGCGGGAGTACTACGAGTACGAGAAATTGTAAGGATGATCACCCTTGGACGCCTGCGGGTATAGCAAGGCAATACCAGAACTTGATTAACACACAGTCATTAGATGCACAAGGCCCGGGGACAGCGGTATTCTAGAATTTTACCAGTCTGCCTCTTAAAAAGTTAGGGTTGTCAGGCCCATGTTGGATGGAACGCGATGTCACAATTTAAGGAATAAACCAATGACTCGAAAGAATGATTTTAAACAGTTATTCCTCTACTATTACCACGAACTTCATGATATATATACTGTGTCCGAATGAATTAGGGAAGCGGAGGGATCTGCCACCAAACTCAGGGGCAGGCATCATAATCTCAACCGATATAATGATCGTCCCCCTTCAAACGATGAGTGCCATTGAGCGCCCCAATGCCGCCCATCACTCGCCAATACCATTGAGACGCTGTCGATCAGTATATCTCAACACTGGATTCGGCTACGTACTTTTGGCGAGACGGATTGCGCTCCCTGTCACCATCTCGGAATAACGTCCCTATACTTTTCTTTTTTCGGCTGATCCTGCATCTACAGTCACATAAGGAAAAGCACGCCATCCGCTGCGGCAGGTTGATTGATTGGCGACTTCAGGGACCATCAGGGGCTCCATGCCGCGTCGGGGTTGGAGGGTGAAAGCTTTAGCGCAATTTCAACGACAATAGCATTGACTTAAGCAATAAGGTCTAAGTGGCCAACACCTGCTACGCGTTTGCCAGTGGCCGGTTCAACTTCACCCGAGTTTGCAACTCGCCTTGATCGCGGTGCTCCGGCGGAGGAAAATGAGAGGAGGGAAAGTGCCAAGTGCTAGAGCTTATATATGATGGAGCCGGAGAAGAAAAGAACCACGGTGGAGATCCTCCCCCGAGGCCAAATCCTGATCATTAAGGAGCCGTACCTCTAGTGAGCGACAAAGGGTTATACTATGACGGCCATGTTGGCCGACGATCAGACCGCAGAGGTAAGGGATCTTATAGAGAGTGCCTGTGAGGACTCTCACGCCTACCCTCACTTCCTGTGGCTGAGTGTGGTCACATTAAGTTGTGGAAAGCGCGACGGAACATGGCCGTCTCCTTCTTCGGGCGGTCAGTATTATTCAGCGACTAAAGCCAGGTGTCCGAACTCGAACTCGATAGCGTTAAAAGGATGATGTTAGTTGCAAGCCTGACTTATTACACTATTCTCAACATTCCACGGAGCGAATATCACCCGTTGAGATTGCCACATCTATGCACGCTCGAGGGCCACTCTGGTCGGCGTCGTCTGGATCCTCAGGCTCCGGCCTCTGATGTATCGGCGGTAAATGAGCCATGATTAAAGAAAATCTGAAAGACAGAGCACCGTTGTGTGTCCTATAGTATTTGTTTAGCTTTTGAAATTTGGGAGACGTGTCAGATCATGGAAAGAGTGCGAATGTGGTATGCGACATATGGAAGAACGTGGTTGCTGCCACTCCTTTGTCCGTTAGCTGCCTGTTCGACTGCGTTTAGCCTTTGTGATCAGAACTAGCCAGAAGCTGTCGTTTACACTATTTGTTCACGTAGTCCATATATTCAGACCTTCGTAGTTAGACCTTCTCACATATTGCAACATCTTTTCAATCTTCCCCTTAATACTAGTCTTCTCCCTTACCCCCGTACCTAACAGTTATTTTCGCGGTTACTGTGCATTATCCTCACAACAGCTTATTTTTTAACAATTTCATCTTAATATCAAGATTCCCATTCTGATACGTAAACTCCATAACTGACTTTTTCCAAATTTATATCCGTTAATTTACCTTATTGTAGCACGCTATTCTGCTGTACATATACCTCGACAGCCTATGGCTTTTCGACTTTTGAGAATAACTCTCCACCATAACCCCACTACGCTTGACCCACGACCTTGACGATTTGACATCCGTTATTTACAGCCCTCATCCCTTGACACTCTCGAAATTTTCACACTCTGAACGCTTCCTCACCTTCACCGTCAACACTTTGACTTTGAATTCATCAACCCACGGCCTTCGACACCTCAACAACTTCACCTTGACTCTTCGAGCCTCTCCCTTGCGAATTCAACGCCCTCGACGGCCCAACTCCCTTGATCCATGGCCCTCAGCATTTTCCTTTCTGGCAGCTCAACACCGCAATGTCTATCCACGGCCTTTGACAATTCGGCACCCTTCCTCGACACTTCGACATCCTTAACCTACGGCCCTCCGTCACACTCCCCATCACTCTCGTTCTTCCCGCCTTCTCTGTCTCACTCACTCTCTCATCTTCACCTACTCTCCCTCTCACCGTCTCGCCCTCCTGCCGCCAGCGACCACCTGCCACCGACAAGCTAGTTTCGAGACGCGCACAACGACCAGCCAGCAAGAAGCGACAACGAGCAGCGACAGCGACAAGCCAGAAGCGACTTCCTGCCAGCGAGCAGCGAGAAGCCACAGCAAACAGCGACAAGTGACCGTGACCAGCGAGCAGCGATAACAGCTCAGCGAGCATTTCGAAGCGACAGCGACAAGCGACCGTGACCAGCGTGCAGCGATAACAGCTCAGCGAGCATTTCGAAGCGACAGCGAGAAGTCTCATCATGAAGCGATGGCGAGAAGCCACAACGAACAGCCACCACCTTATGTGACTGGAGAACTGCTCGTAGGCCCGGTTCACACCAGCCTTGCACGTTGTGCAGACGATAAGACTGTTTTTACTGTTGTACACAAAGATTGGGAAACATGTCGTGTCTCGCCGTAGAGTACTGAGCATCGACGGGACCTGGGTGTTTCAAACCTGCGCCCCAGAATTCGCAGCCTCTGGGATAGTGTCTGTCGCCGCTGTTCCCGCCCTCGTCGTTCTCTTCGCTCTTCGTTTGATATTCAGCCCTAGCCGCCCTAAACATTTCCGCCTCCGTCGCCACTATCATCGCTGTTTCTACACTCTGTCAATCTTCCTGTCCTCGCCTCGTTGCCCTTGTCGTCCCCCTTGCAAGCGTGTCCTAGACGCCTTCACTGACCCCGCTACAGGCATATCGTTGCAGCGCTTCTTCGGCGCCCGCACCCAGTTCGGCTTCGGCATCGCCCTCCCAAGTGAGCCAACCACCGATTTCATCGGCCAGCTCACCTTCCACCTTAACGGCGGCAGCGGCTGGAGCGGCTTCTCCCTCACGGGGGACATGGAGGGGCCGCTGCTCCTGACCGCCTGGTCAGACGGTGCAGGAAACGTCGTGTCCTTCCGGAAGGCGAGGAACGAAGACGACAGTCCGGCCGAGGTCACGGGCTTCTTCGCTCTCAAGCCCATCGACAACGGCACCGCCGTCAATGACTCCTTACAGACCTTCACGTTCGTGTACGAGGGTTGTCTGGACGCAGCCCAGGGCCTTGGCGCAGCGGCCGCGGAGATGGGATAGGCGCTAGCGCGCACGTGGGGTAACTGGAATCGAACGCAGGCATCCTGGGGTTCCATGCTAGCGGGTTCAGGGGGTTCACGGCCTGGCTCAGACAGGCGCGAAGCGCGCGGTGTGACGCATGGGCGGCGCTGGCGGGTTGTGCCGTCGCCAAGTGCGCAGATAAGCTGGACATCAAGTCATACCCCAGTTCGGTGTGTCCTCTCACTCCTTCTCGCCCCAGGGGCGGCAAACACGGCCTGTTTGGTGTCAAGGTCTACATTAGCAGCCGATTTGGAGTCAGCCTGCAGTCATCCTTGACGACCAGTGCTTGCAATGAAACGAGGAACGAGAATTTATAGGGTGCAAACTTTTTGCACCCCACTGTAAAGATGATTCGGGTGCCGCATACATTGATTGACCGAATTCGCTTGCTATCATTGTTATACGTTCTGATCAAAGTGACAGTTTTCGGAGGCGTAGAATACTACTCAGAATGTTTGGCATGTTGCACTGGAAATCCAACAATGGCAACAAAAACGAGGCTATGTTTGTTGAGAAGCCGCATGGATCATCTAATGCGGAGAAAAATTCAGCTTGCAATCGATGCAGAGCCAGAAAGGTAATGCCGCAGCACCTTGGACCCAAATTCGATACCACGTTCAAGCTGATACTTTTGCGTGATATCTGTAGGTCAAATGCAGTATCAATAATGGCGACACTTGCAACCGGTGCGAACGCCTTGGAAAACAATGCAACTTCAGCCTCAAAATATATGGAGGTGGCCAGCATACACGGAAGGCAAACACCAATACTCCTGAGCTAGAATACGGAGAAATGGTGTCGTTGAAGTCGAATAAACTGCCGCTCGTATCTTTGTCCCCATCGGAGAACAGCTCCGCGAATAGAAACAAGGGACAATCCCTTTATGCAGAGTTTCCGAAAGAGCACGCTGCTGTTGGATCTGAGCAAGACATGTTAGTGGACGAACTTCGCCAAAGTTCCAGCGATCGAGGCGGAGATGATATATTCAACTTCTCCTTCTCACCGTTGCCTTTCGTGTTTCTAAATTCTCCCATTACCCCTCCGGATTCGACTCATTCAACAGCTATCACGTCTTTGGATGACTTTCTCGCCTCGGCGACATGCTCAGGGGATGAAATCCCTCCAACACTTCCATCTACTACGCATTCCGAGGAAACCTCCTTCTTCGACATAGGCTTTGACACCATGCCTGTGTCTTTGGAGACATCTTCTGCAGACCCAGCTGCAGTTTCGTGTCATCATACGTCTGGACAGTCAAGCTGTTTAGCTGCTTCCGTGTTCGCAGTCGAAGATTTTGAAGCCAGATCTATCTGCAACAACCGCGTCCAGCTAGACTCTATCCTGGCATCCCAGAAAGAGGCTATCAAGCGCTGCTGCTCAATGGTCAGGTGCACGGTTTGCATGGCCAAGAGAGAGAATCTTGTCGTGTTGGTTTTCATGACCGAGAAAATCGTCGAGGCCTGTGGACGTATTGTCGTACTTTACGGGTCGCCAGATCTCGACAACACTCTGCCTTCGCTGGACTCATCATCATCCATGTCGCCTAAGTCTTTACCTAATGACACTCTGTTGCACCATGGCCATGGCGAAAATCTAGCTACTTCTACCTCCTCTTCACCAAAACTGAACCACGAACATACTAGTTCAGTCACAGCGACGAGCTCAAATACGTCATCAAATTGGAGAGGACTTCTTGTTGGTGACTACGAGATTAGTTCTTCTTCGGAGTGGGAGCATCTAGTCCGTCTTTTAATTTTCCTGCAATTGAAGGCTTTGCTACAGCTGTTGGCGGATATCAAGGATACTGGAAGCACGATTCTGGGAGAGACGCAGATGGCAAGTCTAACACAAGCAGAGAAAAAAATTGGCGAATTGGAAAAAGGTAGTGTTGTAAATAGTTTGGTCAGTATGTAGTATTACTGTAGTATTACTATATTATTTAGTATAAGGCTAGCCTTTAAAAAAATTAATTAAAAGCCTATTAAACTGCAGTTTGAAAATACATTATAAAGCAACCCTATAATAATAAAATTGCTTCAGATGAGCTTGGCGCGAAATGGTAAGAAACTTTAAAGAAGATTTATTCCTTTAATCTAATTATAGCATCTATAGTCCATTCTAGTTAGTTAAAGATAGAGAAGTATTATAATTTAACAGACGAATCGCCTGTGTATATCATTGCCCTTGTTTTGAATCCTTTTATAAAATAGGCTTATGTTCAATAGCAGTAGAGCCTAGAGTAGTTGGGAGATAGTATCAGAATATTAGAAAATCAATTATAAACCACTTATTAATACTACGTCTTATATTTCGAATGATTTGGTATTAACCTTTACTAATAAATTTAAAGATTATAAGAATTGTCGTATAGCTGTCTCTGATATTAAAGACAAATATACTAGATACTGTGCTTCTGAACAAATCTTTTATTTAGATGCACGCAAATGGTGGCTAGTGCTAATATAGCAAGAAAACTACTTAAACCTAAGCAAAATAGCTGTAAATATTCTAATGATCCCTTTAATGTCAGCCGCGTTAGAACGCTCGTTTTCTGAGACAATGTTGACCCTTATAGACCTACGCAACTGACTTGCGATGGACTTATTAGAGGTCTTTAGTGTTTGAAGTCATAGTACAAGTTAGTAGAGTGGAATAGCAGTAACTTTGCTTTAGAGTAGTTGTTGGCACAGGAATCAGAAGATAAGAAGAGTCTAGGGTAAGTCACGTGAAACTATAGTTCATATAGTAATAGTGTAGTTTAATGCAGTATAGTATTGCCCCCCTTTAATATAATATAATACAAGCTTGTTGTACAGTAGTTTCAAGAATGGTCCTTATACTCCAGTCCAAAAATTGCAGTACAAACTATTTACAACACTGAAAAAGGAGCTATCAGCGAAATAGATTTTGGTTTTGGGCAGTTCGACGCCACCACAGACTTGTTATAGACTACCGCACTAGATGCAAATGAGAATGCGTTATGGATTCATGACTCTGCCAGATTTTCTTGTGCTTGTAAACATTCTATTCCAGTCACTTTTTTCAGTTGCGTACCCAATTCAACCCCATTGCGAGTGACCTGTAAGTATCAGCTTGGGTACGAACTTTTGAAATATAAGCACTATCTCGCGATATGAAAACAAAATTCGTATTTTCTTAAAAAGCGTACAGTCTTGCTGCAAATTTTCTCAAGTCTCTTGATTATTATTGAACTTCCGCATATCTTACATCCACGCTTAGTCCCATCATTAAGCAAGTCTGTCTCGGATACACCACTCTGTGCTACCGCCTTTCGGATCGCACCCTCTAGTTTAGCTACGTCGAACCGCGACCGTGTTTTACCCTTTATGTTGACTAGGACGCGACTTATTTTCTCACCAAAAACGGCTGCCGCGAGATCACTGTATACGATAGTACACTCATCCACATCCATTTCGAGCCGGCTAAGCATAATCGCAATCAGCCTTTATGATCACATCAGTAAACACTTACTAGACCGCAAGTCTACTTACTCGCTAGTACTGGCAGCCTGCTTTCGTTCGTGGTTTAGTCGATCCATGATGTTTTTTAGTATGTAGAGGGTTAAGAGCCTTCGCACACCGCCGCCATCCAGAGACAGCATACAAAGTCTGGTAGCATCGAGAAGGTTTGGCTCTCCGCCGTGTCTAATGGACGTGGCATGATCCATACCTCAATTGGCAATTGGGGTCATATTTACTATTCAGAGGTCATAAAACATGAAAGAAAACTGTTGGCAGTATCAGGTGTAAGCGCCGATGGCTAGCTGAAGGGGCAGCTAAGAACGAGGACGAGGATGCTAATAGCGATCGTGCTTAAATTAAAGCCTCGTTAAGCCGCTCGGGGTTTCCCCCCCGCTGTCAACGCAAGACTTGCTCCTGTGACGGGCCGCAACTTAGCTTTGTGATTTCTTGGCAGGGTAACATGGGTAACATGGGTAACATGGGTAACATGGGTACCATGCGCTTAACCAGATTTAATTAGACTAGATCTTGACCCTGGTCAAGAGCGAGGTAATAATTACAGCAGCAGCACACTAAGGCGGAGAAGCCAGTTTTGCAAGCGATTATAGTGTGCACTTTCTCCTTGCTCGATATTCAAAGACATCACTCCTGTTATGATTTGACCAGAAATATAACATTAAACTGGCCAAGATGCTTTCCAAAAGTAATAGCCAACAAGGGGAATTTGGACCAAGGGATGGATGACTAGGTTCAAAGGAATTGGGACCCTTGGTGCCGGTTCGGCCCCGCACCACCTTGTTTCGTTGAGGTCAGGTCCGTCATTATGCAGAGGCGCCCTTGTCCGCGTTAAACTTAGCGCACACTATCACTCATGAGGGATTGAAGTGCGTGAAATGATTCTAAATGTGGAAGATCTTGACTCCAGCCTCCGAATAGAAGCTAATTATAAGATTGTACCACCTGACCGTCGCGATGCTTAATTATCTGCCTTATTCTCAGGTATTTTCAGTCTTTGAGACGAAGCAATTTTTACAGGAACGATTCTCCACAACGTATTACAGTACCATCTCTATCTCGGTGCTGCACATATTCCGGTGCCGTGCCATTTACAGTACCTTCAAATCCTCGGCAACTTGGCAACTTATCTGACCATGTTATACTCGTGGTATATTTCTATAACGATGGGCATGAGCGATCGAAACCTTGGAGGCGGTCGTGAGAGGTTGGTTAAGCTGCTTCTGTTAGCCAGTTGCATTTCTTAAAACTGCTTTGAATATTATTGCAGCAAAGCAACTCAATTCGAGTCGGTTGACTCTCGCAGTTGATGTGTCTGCGAAGAGTTCCGAGAGATTCTTTCTGATGCTATCAATGTAGGCATGGTCGCTCTCCAGAATGCTGCTTACGATGGACAATTCTTGGAAGAGATCTGGAGCATATCCAGTAAAGACAAGAACTTGCGAGATGCTAGTCCAAATTTGACTAAGACAATGGCATTATTCAATAGTGAATAGAGATGTTTGTGGTGGTTTCTTCTCCCATAGCAACCGGTTCAAAGAGGAAGTGGACAGCAACTCTGCGACCCAGGAATGAGCTTGTTACGAGTGCACGGTGTACATAGTCACGTGAAGGATCGAGGTGATCGAGGTGATCGAGGTGGGAAGCCTCGATCCCATCGATCTAGTGCACGTCACGTGGGGATCGAGAGGATCGAGGGATCGAGTGTCGATCCCATCGATCCTGTAGCAAGAAGGGTCATTATAAGAAATTGGTATTTCCTTAGATAGAAGCTTCGTGCCCAAATCAATACAATATTTTCTCACATACTAGTAACGTGTATACTTGAGAACGAAGCCTCCGTCTGAATCCCTATATCACAACCCACACCCAACTCTCAAGACCGCTTCCACCATAGAGCAGTCTACGGACGTCACATCAGCGCATCCCTTTACTAGAGGGCATATGCTAACCTCTTGGACTCCCTCTTGCATTCTTTCCCTGATACTATCTAGGACCTTCAATTTTCCATACAAGCATCCCACCTTTGAATACCCACTACTCTTGGAATATATGTAGTATCGATTTGCGTTGTCAAACTTTTGATCGGATTTTGAGCCTTCCTTGCCTGCTTAGCACATTGCGCGAGATCCGAATAACGTTAGTGGATAATTTTGGTAGGTTCGAGGGTGGAAACGACACCAGCGGTATTTTTTTTTTGGAGGGGTTGTTCCACTTTGTATGTGACGCTATCAACATTTCGCGAACGAAACATTTGGGACAAATACAGCACTACCTTAAAGTCATCAAGACGTTCCGGCGTGGGTTATTTGAAGAGGTGAAGCACACTACAGAAATCCCAAAAGCTCTAGAGATTACAGCAACTCGAAGAGACATAGAGAAAACTATAGTAAAAGCTCTATATCTGATGGCACCACGACCATCGACTCTAGACGCTAGAAAACTACGTTCCCAAGTACTTGGAGGGGATATCTTCAGCAAAGTAAGCGAGCTAGAACGGGTGAGACTCTGGACGAAGATACAACAGGTCGAAGGTCTAATTCCTACTCTTAGGTCATTTATGAAAGACATTTTATGGCTAGAAAATTTGGCCAATTGCATGATGTGGCTAGTGACAATACCAGCTGACAAGCATAACGCAATAACACTATCCGCTGCAATGGATGATTGTTTTCGTGGAGCAAACCAGAAAGACGACAAAGTTATGATTTAAATCACAGAGATGACATTTAAAAATAATAGACGGCACCAGCCGAGACTGTATCGACCTTGGATGTCGGCAGCTCTACATGTTTGCAATGCGACACTATCGTCACATGCCTAAAAAACCAGCTAAGGAGGATCTGCTAGAGAAAGCATTACCACTAGCAAAAATGGAAATTTTGCTTAAGTTCGCTGATATGGCCCATCAATTAGGGTTCGAATCTTTAGAGATTACTTCTTTAAGGGAATATCCAGACTTGGTAACGTTCGAAAGCGAAGAAATATGTACGCCATTCCTCGTCAGAGCAGGTCCTGGCCAAGTCGAGTAAAGAGGTCAGGCGAGCGAACAAGAGAACTCATGGAGAGAGTGAGGTGGAGGAAGCGAGAGAGCGACTGACAAGTGAGGAGAAAGTAAGAGAGGGACTCGTAAGAAAGAAGCTGAAAGGCAAGAGGTAGAGAGAAGGAAGAGGGAAGCGAGAGAGCAGCTCGCAAGAGAGGCAAGAAAAGAAGCTGAAAGACAGTAAGTAGAGGGAAAGGAGAGGGAAGCGAGAGATGAGCAAGAGGAGGCTAGATCAAGCGAGAAACTAGCAGGAAGAGGAAAAGCCCCAAGAACTCATAACACTGCTGTTTACCAAGCCTCTAAATTATCAAGCATACCCACCTGCACTTAGTGTGTCTGACATCAAGGGAGTATAGGCTATGCAATTCTCACAGCACATTATATGACGTCTATTTGCTGGGATATTTTGTTTGTCAGTGTCATTCATTTGGACGTCTCATATGTACTTGAAACACACGAGTATTTAGAGCCCAAACCAGAGTGGGAGTGTTAAAATATAAAGAACTGTTTTGATCTCTTCGGCACTCTCTTGCAGTGAGTTACGGTACTCTATCACATGATATTTGACTCATCTGTTTCTTTTGTTGCCTACTTCTGCGTATTGCATGTAGATGTATATAAACACTTGTAGTTACAGTCTTAGAACAGTAACTCTTCCACTCCCAATCTATAAGAATGATTGGCAATCTGACCCGTGACCTGCATTGCTAACACTGCGTACTTATAGGGGGACGTCACGTGAAACGGGGATGCGGTGGCTCACGTCAGCCATTTCCCAGAAGCCGTGCCACGATCATCTTCCCTCCGGATCGCATCCTCGTCGACCAGCACTTTGTCGTATCCCTCACCTTCGCGCATCATACAGTGACTGGGCCTACTTGTACTCAGTCTTGCTCGGCCAGAAGCATTCGGAAAGTGGGGCACGCACGATACGCCCACGTCAATCTATAGTGTCCTGATCTCTCAAAGGTCACCCTTGTCATATCTCTCAATAGCCCTTTCAAATTACTTTGCACATACACCATGCCGCCACAGAACGTAGAGGCACTGCAACAGGATGGGAGCTCATTGAAGCACAAAAAACAACCCGTTCGCCGTGATACGGAGAAGAGACGGCAACAGAATATTCAAGCCCAAAAGAAGTATCGTGAGTGCCTCTCTTCCGTAACGAACACACCTGTATTGCAAATGCGGAGATGATAGCCACAAGAATAACTTTGAAATCAAATACTGACGATTTTGTCAGGAGAAAAACAACGTGAGCGCCTGGAGAATCTTAAGGCAATAGCCGCATCTGCTGGACAGAACCATGCCGTTGAAAGACCATGTCCAAGCACAAGCCCGTTGAGAGTGGCAACGCACAATTACAATAGCAACTTACTAGATCATGGTATTTCGAAGCCGCCAGCCTCCCACCAAGCACCCCAGAGAGAACGTCGACCTCTCACTTCACAGTCAGAAGGCACTCCATTATCCCAAAGTACGTGGGACTCTGACTCAACCTCCAGCTCCTCCAGCGCCGTCCCAGAAGAATTTCAATACCTCATCTCACAACCAGGCGACACTCCTTCATCTTTCAGTATCAGGAACACTTCCTCCACCTCCAGTCCACCCGCCTCGACCCATGGGAAATGGCAACTCCTGACCCCACCATCTGATACCACGCACTCCCACCCCCCCTCACCAACCTGGGACTCATGCACGCATGTCAGTTCCTCGTTCCTCATTCGTGACAAAACCAGGCAAGGCTCCAGTCCATATTGGACTACAAAAATCGACTGCGGCTGTTCCACACCACACGTGCAGCTACGTTCAGGGGACCCCTCTTCCCACAACGACATGCGGATCATGAGCTTCGGCGCCGATGGCGTGGCCGCAGGTCCAAACATCAGCAATAGTATGCGCATTGAGCGGGTGTGTATCGCTGCGGCGCTGTACACACTTATGAAGTATGTGGGCATTGGGGAGGAGAATTTCTGCGCGGACGACTCGCCCTCGCCTTTCTACCGCCCGAGCCTAGAATTTGCGGATGACGCTGCGCGGGATCGGACAATCGGCATGGTCCAACAAATGTTCAAGTCTTTGAAGCCGGACTTGAGACCAAGTGCCG
>WCAA01000155.1:0-20610 GCA_010623925.1 Antarctomyces pellizariae | reverse complement strand
ATCAAAGCGGCCAATCCAGCCCAACTAGACTCTAGAATCGGAAACTATGGTTAGGAGCGGTCTTGCGTTGGGTTTGGGTTTGGGTTCCGGAGGCAGGGCATCAGGTATACCATAAAGGCGGTTGCAAGTATGAACGTTACTAGGATGTATAAGATACTGTATTAAGTTGAGCATGAAGCTCTTATCTAAGCAAATGTCGATTACTTATATAGAAGACTTCATGCTACAGATCGCGAGCCAAACCGTGACCTATCGAGAGCACCCTTAAGCTTTCTGCAAAAAATTGATTGACTCCAGTTGTTTCGCCTCGCCCACGCTAAGGCTGATCTCCTTGAACTCATCCAAGTCTTTTTTGATGCTCTCAATATCCATCGTAATCATACCATAGGCATCGGCGCCTAAGGGAATTCTGATTGGGATCCGTTGCCCGCGGCTGATAAGACGATACATAGCTGCTGCAATGGCGTCTGGCTCCGCCCACGAACAGCGATTTTCCTCCTTTCCCATGTACCCTAGCAAGGCATTTGTGGGATGACTCGGGTCGGCGTAGGCGGGGTGTCTACCCTTGGCCATTGTTTTCAGAGACGAGGTCGCGTAATTAGTCTTGACGCCACCGGGCTCGATGCTGCATAAGTGGACTAGGGAGTTCTGCGCATCAGTGAGGCTGTACGCTGAAGAGGAGCGGCAAAATCATGAAGTGCCAACTTACTGTTCCACTCGACGGGCAACTCCTTGGCAACAGCTTCCGTCCAACCCTCCATGGCAAACTTGCTCGCATGGTAGAACGAGCTGCCAGGAAAGCCCATGAATCCACCCATGGAACTAATATTCAAGACCACGCCGCCCTGCTGGCCGTCGCCCTTGGCGTTCTGGTCCCTCATAATTCCCAAGGCCCTTTTGGCTACATCCACCATGCCCCAGAAGTTTGTATCAAACAGTGCACGTGACTCCTTATCCCCTGCTGCTTCAGTATCACCGACAAGCGTGTAGCCTGCATTGTTAACAACGACGTCAATGCGGCCAAACTTGGTCAGCGTCTCACTCAAGGCGGCCTCGATTGAAGAGGTTGAAGTGACGTCCAGTGCTAGCTTAAGAACATTGGGGCCGTCTAGAATAGCTGACAGAGAGGTTGGATTGCGTGCTGTCGCCACAATGCGGTTCGGAGACTTTGCGATGAGTTGTGCTAGAGAGTGGCCAATGCCTGAGGAGCAGCCGGTGACTACGCGGTGAATTAGAATTTGATGGAGACTATAGAACATATTACTAACTGAACCAGACTGCCTCCGTTGGCAGATGGTATGGCTTTGTGTTTGATCCGTTCATTGCAAGCGAAGTTATCTTTTAGACTGTGATTTTGATTAAGATGATTATTAATGTTTTGATTAGGATGGGGAATTTTATTCCTTTAAATAGAATGAGGGAGGGACTTGGGGAGTTTTCGTTAAGAATTTAAGATATAGGTGATTCAGATCAAAATGAGGGGTTGGTCAGTTGGCCGGCCAAGCTATCGTTCACATCCCCGCTTCTTATCAGCAACTTCGTTAAGTCCGGTGGTGCACCTTAAGTCCTTATTAGTCTCTTCCTATTCATAGGTAACCATGACCTTCACCCCTCCCCCACATGTTTCAGAATGGTAGGCGCGACCTGTGGGTCCCGGTACGGGACGATCCCTCGGTCAGGTACCAATTGGTTGACTACATACGTCGCCATAGCCATTGCATATGTCGCCATGCGGTTCATGTATGTAATAATGTAAAGCCACCAAGCGTGCACTCAGTGAGGCTGACTTGCGGGTTTTTTACTAACAACCCAACCACCATCTAATGTGGCTAAGCTTCTGTGGCACGCGCGTCTCTTTCAAGCTTCGAACTCTCAGATGGCCCCTCATATTGTATTCCCATCCGCGGCGGCATTGTTTGATGCGCTCAGGTTCCTCGGTCCGGCCTGCATATAAGTTCCTGTGCTTCATGCAGGCAGTGTCTCCCTCTCAGGTGACGAGGTTCCGACTCCGTACTGCGCCTCAGAAGATAAGACTGCTCGTGAAACCTACTCTCTCTAGCCTAGAAGCGGCGTAGGGTGATTTTTGTAAATTGTGTTTTTTGCTTTTGCATTGTTCCGATCTTCTATTGAATAATTTGCATTAAATCACGCAAGACATGAAACTTCTACGGGACCGATCCCGGAAAAGCCTATCTATGCGGCACTGTGGGATTGGGCAGGTCGCAAGTATGCGAGCCGTACAAGTCCACAGGGTCATAGTATCAAGATATGGAGTATATTCATTTCTAAAACCACCCAAAGGTCAACAAAATGCTTTCGCCAATGCAGTCATATACAAAACGTTGACAATAATGCCCACAGTCATGGAGCTTAAAACCTAAACTTTGGCTAGGAATTCAAAGAATTATGTTCCTCATGAGTCATGACGCATGATCTTCATCGCCAGCGCGGTTGTCAAGCCTCGATTGCCAATGCGGGCTCCCGTTCTTCCAAAACAGCAAAAATGACCAGCAGGGAAACCACCGTCCTCTTCTTGCAAGGACATTAGCTTCTTTAAGTCTTGCTGATAAAGGAAGGGATCAATTCCAACCAGTTTGCAAGCCGAGATGCGCAGCGCGAGGGCTGATGGGTTTGTAGGTGCATTGATTCGCTCAAGTAGCGCCTCCTTGATTGTCTCGAGCCTTTTCTTCAGAATGCCTTCGCCACATTCCAAGTACAGCCGAGCCGTAAAGTAGAGGAAGGTTTCCAGTGTTGAATAGACCCGGTTTCCGTAGAGGCAGGCTCTATTTTTTAGACATTGAACCACCCAGTCTGCAGTTTTTCTGATGGGGGGGTCGGTATCGTGGCCGAAGCGGTAGAAGAGTCTGAGCATGTTAGAACATACCTCTGGGGCAGTTCCTGGTCTGTCATCGCAAAAGTGCGTCTGCATGATTCTATCGGGGCTTATGTTGAAAGCCGTTTTGTCCAGAATCAAATACTCGTCTGCTACTTCAGAGAGATAGCTCTCGAGAAGAGACAGGTAAGCTGTTGATGTCGTGTCTGCATCAGCCGGGAATACTTGTGTTGTGAGAATGGGGTCTTCGTAGAAATAGTTCCAAAGACCGTTTTTGACATTGGTCTTCACAGAAGCCTCCATGTTTCTGTTACTATTGGCAGAGTTCTGAGCCGGATGTAGTTTGCCGGAGGGTCACTTGAGGTAAATAATGTCAACATCACCGGTGAGCTCCCAGATAAGAAGCTGGGCAAAGTTGTCTTTTCGAGTGATGCTGTGTCCCTTGACAACACAATTGTGGTTCCCGGCGTTGGCTTTCATGTACGCTTCCGCCCTTGGTATCAAACTTTGGAACAAAATCCGTAATCTTTGGCCAACGATATCAACTGATGTCTTGTCAATGAGAAGTCCGTAAATTCCAAGAGACTGGGCCGTGCAAAGGTTCTCGGCCTGGTCATTGACCATGACTACTTGACTGGGGTGGAATCTAATCTTGTCGATGACATGTTCGAAAAAGCATAGATCAGGTTTTCGCATGCCAATGTTTCCTGATGCAAAGGCAGAACTGAACATCGACCAAGGCAAATCCAGATTCTGCACAATCTCAAAATGCTCTTGTGCCTCTGTCAATTTCGCCGTTAAATGTTTGATCAGCTTAGCTTACTTGAGAAATGTTTGACATGACGTAGAGTTGTAGGTTTGGGTCCGATTCTTTCAGCTCTTGAACTATCCGTGCCAGTCGCATGTTAAAGCCAAAGACTTTTGAGCCTGATCAAGGCTCTCCTTGATAATTGAGGTCTCTACACCAATTATGCCACTAAAGAGCTTTTGTATGTCAGTTAGCATTCAGACATCAAAGATCCTAGATAATAATGTACGTGGCATGCCTGGTCGAGCGGGAGATTGCCTCTATCGAGGTCATGCCATGCTGTTGAATGCATTAGCATACGCAGCTGGGTTGACGAGACAGTCTTGACGCTCTGGGGGTCCCAATCAAGCAGAACACCGCCGAGATCAAAAATGAGAGCTTTGAACTTGGAAGCCACGAGCAGAACAATTGACGATTTTTAGTTGCCGTACAAGACAGTAATTCGATTATCGAGAAATGGTGACCTTGCACGAGGTTGGCGCTGCACATATATGGTATATATGATAAAAGTGTTGTGCAACCTTTACTCCCTACAGGGTACGCTATTATCGAGAGACCGTCTCCCGCGAGAGGTTCCTCGTCAGAACTAACACTTCTGCAAATAGCGAACACAGAGGACTAAAAAAGCAACCTTCACATGATAGCTCGGTACTCCGTCGCTGCAATACAGTAGTGAGAGCAAAGCGGCAGCTGGTAGAGAAAGTGGCATAGTTGTCGCCGTTAAAGATGACAACTCTACCACACTTTGAGTTGTAACAAAGGGAGTCATCACTGGCGCAATAGGTTCTCGAATTTGAAAGCAGTGATGGTTGGGTGGCAAAATTGCGGTTCGCCATTTTTTGAGTATTTGAAGTATTTGGATTATAGCAGTAGTATTTGCTATCGCTGGACCGGGCTCATAACCAGTTAAGATTAAAGCGACAAAACATTATACATTGTATTACTTTGTTATGTTTTATTTGTTGTTACATCTAACTTATTAAGAGCGCAGAGCAGATAGAGAAGGAGCCCAATACTGGTGAAGTGAGTGGCAAAAATGGCTTCGGATTTCTCCAATACATCATGAGTGACATCTCTCGACACTGATTCCTGACACAACTTGATATTTTTCATAGGATTCTTGAGGATACTTAGGGCTCATAATGATTTGATTACTCGATATTATCTACAGGAATTATTATATCGACTTATCGTGTGAAAACTGTATATTAACAACTAAATGCGGACCTGCCAAAGTGGAGCTAAGGAGGAGCCTGGTCCACTCTCTTAACTGAATCACCAAATAATTAGATTATAAAACAAGACAACGAATCAACGATGGACCATGTCGGCATGTCCGTAGTATGAAAAATCCATAATGCCTACGGAAAGGGCACTCCTGGCTGCAATCAGACTATTCTCTGCATTCTAGAACCTAAAACTCCACTGCTGCTTGTATCAATGACATGCCATTATATTGGTCACTAAAAGGCTGAGGTATGTGCGGGAAGGAAGAGGCCAAGAGTGCCCCTCAGGTAAGAATTTATCCCCTCCATTTTGGAGACCCCTTGTACCTTCTTTTCTCCCTTATATGCCGGATCTGTTCCAAATTTGGCCAGTCTTGTTGCACTAATCGCGAACTCTTTTAGTGTGCCTATGGTCACTTTGCCTGTCTCCACGGGGCTGCTCCTCATTGACGACACCACCATCTCAGATCCTGGAATCGTATCTGTCATCGATGCCATATCCCGAGCACCATCTGCTTCGTCACGAACGCCAGCCGCAACCCTGTCAACATTATCATTCCACTGCATCATTGTCCAGAGCATCCACATCCCGTTACTCACTACGACCCCTTGCATTTTCCTTCTCGCTCGAAGTCCCAGCCATTTTTGATATCCTGAAATGTTTTGTCCCATGTATCCCCCTTCCAGCAATACTCCCTGGGCCTCCGGAAGATGAAACCAGCCCAGCCACAACACCACGGCAATTCTATTCTATTGACACGTCCGCTTCATATCTACTCCTTTGCAGAGTCCCTGACTGACGCCACATTTATGGCAATCACGACACCTCCGATCTACCCTCCAGCCATTCCTCAGTTTCTCGCTCTCCTCAACATTCAACCCTGGCGATCTTGTACAGTGACTAGTGGGATGCTCTGCATGTGTCGATCCATGCGTCACCCAGCAGAAACCACAATTTCGCTGGACCTCATCCATCTTCTGTTCAAATTGCTGCAACTCCTGCGCAGCCCTCACCTGGCCAGCTGTCCAGTTAGCAATGCCATCTCCACAACAATCACAGGGTCTGCCTCCAATCTCATTGCATGTCACGCCTTCCTCGTCAAGATATGCGCTCATGGCAAAACGTCGACAGTGCTTCGTCCGGATAAAGCGCTGTATAGCAAGCTCGTCAATGGTCAGTTCGGCGGGGTCTTAGTTCTCCAACTTCTTGTACGCTGAGTCCTCAAACAGAATAATTGAATCTACATCCTCCCCAGCCCAACCTCCACGCCCGGTCTCTTGCGCAGAGTCGATCATTCCATACGGAAAACCGATATGTACGATGTAAATGACCCCCGGGTAGTCCCCTCCAGTCCCAGGTGAACTCGTAGCTGCGATAAATCCACTATCCCTCAACCACTTTGCAATAGCCGCGTCACGGTCTGGGCTCATTGAGTGGTAGAATGGGCAGCCTAATGCCTTGGCAATTTCCTCTGTATTATCACAACTACGACAATATAAGATCCCTCGCTCTCCTGGTCACAGACCCCTCCGTTGTGCCATCTTTGTCACAATTGTCATCACACCCTTGTTTGGGTAACGTTGTACTAGATACCGTATGGTGGGCTGAACCGTCTTCATGCGGATCATACGGAAATCCACGATGTATCACCTCCCGTAGCTCGTCCAGCCGGGATGGGGAGAGTGTTGCGGTCAGCAAGACCATGGGACATTGCAGCACCATCAGATGCCCTAACTGCTTCAGCTTTGGCCGGTAATCACTTGCCCTAAATGTGAGATAACATTCATCGATGACCACCCTCCGCAGTAACTTTCGTTTACGAAGCATGGCAGCGTACGTGAGAAATCCCGTCGATGCTGCTCGGTCAGCGCTGACCACTACAATGGGCCAATAACGGGCCTCGCCATGATACCAGACAATATGGCCAATGTTACTCAGTCAAAGCCGCACGGCATAGTCTTTCTCAAGCGCATTAAATGGCGGGATAACAATAGTCACTCCGGGATCCCGCAACTATGCAGCTAATGTGAATGCCAACGTTTTCCGTCCACCAGTGGGCAGCACCACAATCAACGGGCTCTGCCCATCCAGTACTGCAAAAACTGCCTCCTTTTGCTCTTTCGAACGGAACTTGGGATCCTTTTTGTTCAGCACCTTCTTCAGCCCTTCATAGATTTCGTCTTTTGAATATAGTGGCGTCATGGGAAGCGGAAGCACTCTGGTTGTTGGGCTTTCACTCAAGAGTAGTCGACTGGGGATGGCTGTAGGATTGACAATGGCGATACAATGTCGGAACTAGCTGCTGTCAACAGACCCACTGCATTTTAAGTGGGTGCCATTGTTTGGGGTGCAAATTGGAGTGGGTGAACCCCAACCTCTGGTCTCGATCACTTTAGAGTGAAACTGGGCGCGGGAGTGCTATACGACAATGCTATGTGATGCTTAGCCAATATGGATGGCTTCTTAGTATGCAAGCCCAAGAGCTGATGCCACTGAAAACTAATGGCTCCAAAGATCCGGATGCTTTTATCACTCAGATTCCAGATGATATCTCCCCGTACCCCCTACCGACCGGTAATGTCTGTTGTATGCGCAGCTCCCAAATCGACAGCACTCACCACATCAGTGCCCTCTTCTGGAATAGCATTTGTATGGGGTAGGTCCCGCATAAAATCTGCCCCAATGTATTCACGGCCCATGTCAACAGCTATATGCCGGTAATCATGCGTCCTCATTTGCATCCCCATCCAGAGTGACGTCTCTTATTTCAACACTTTGGTGAGATGCTCGCACCTCCACAGCCCATTCTTGTCATGCCAGAGATGGCCACTGTCAGGATCGCAGGTATAGCCTCTCCCGTGCCCCTGTGTGGCAGAACCCTGGCGGGGCGCTCGTGTTGCACCATCGGGTCACATGAGTGACTAGAATGGTTCGCCTTGGCATTTGGGCATTTATATAGCTTACTCCGCTGACTCTGGCGAAGAGACAGCGTTTAGTCTACGTACTACAATGAATAGATCGCCCTGCCTCTCTATCTTCACACTGTTCCATAATCCAAACCTCACATTCACTCACTGGCAGCCCATTAGTGTCTTCATTGACCTTCTCCGCAAATGGCTGTACATATGCTAGAAAGATTGCGAAGATTTCTCCCACACGCCATGGGAGAAATCGTGGTATGACTTTAGCCTCTCCGAAAAGTGCTTGAGATTTGTGGTAGCATGTAACGTACACAACACGCCCACCAATGACATAGATGTTCTTCTCCTGGAGGAAACCATTCCGGGAGCGGATGGGAGCCAATTCTTCCCCACGAGCTGGGGGACCAACAGTTGTGTATCCTAGCCCTAACATCAGCTCGCTCAAGCGCTTTACCAGCTGCATATGCTCTTGCACCTTAGTCATCCGCAATGTCTTCTTCCGCTTATCCATCAACAACTTGTCTTTTGGAGCCCGTAACATACGTCGGATCATCCACTGTCGCTTATCTTTTAACCCATTTGCTTCGTTGGTCACCTACGACGCTCCTCGTTTGGCAAATGACAAGTCATCTTGGATCTTATCTAGATCAATCTCAAAACGCTCCTTCTTCACACCCTCTCACATAAGACCCTCCCATAAAATGTCCTCGGCTTCTTGAATGATACCGTGGACCCTTTTTTAAACCGCTTGATGGACAGCGGCTTCCCATGATATTCCAAAATGTCCCCATCTGGTCGGTTTGTCTCGGATCGAGTCTATGTGATACTCGGCTGGTTGATCTTCTGCATGCTCATTGTCTTGTCATAACCTAGCATCTTGATGATAAGATTGCATGGGCTGTAGCTTCCCACAACCAAAAACTCTTTCCGCAGCTTGAGAAAGAGATTGATATCTGCCGCGGTCTGCTTGCCTCTTCTTGCAGCTGGAAGTATGTACTCGACAAATAACACCCGGACACAATACACAAACCCAGCCAGTATGTATGAATACTCGTCGCCACATTGCAAGCAGTTCTCATCCTCTACGATGCCCAACGCGGCGGCAAAATGAATTATGGGGCTCTCAAACCAGTCTAGACCTTTTAGACTCTGCATGACCATAGACATGGACAATGCCAGCATCTTTCGAATATGGACTTCCTCATCTCCTCCAGACTCTAGCAACTCTTGCATCTCGTCAAGTAGTTCTTGCTGCTCCTGGTTAAATTTGGCCAGCTCGCAACAGTCTTTCATGACATCATTGGGCTCATTATCGCTGTGCTGTGGCTGTTTGTCTCTACCATCTTCATCACACTCTCTACTAACAAAGAGTTGTGTTTCTTGATTTTCAGAGGCTGTTTTGCCAATATCATTGTCGAAAGCATCACTGACTCCATCACTAGAACTATCGCCAAATGCGCCATCAGATAGTACGCTGTCATCACTACTTACCTGCCTTCCTCTGTCCCTCTCAGCATGACTCTTGCGCTCATTCTGTGCTACGTGTACTCTTAAACAGTAGCAAATAAACATTTTGAAATAAGCAATATAACAATCAAGACTCTTTTTGTTCTGCAATTGTACCATTGGTCGACTTTCAACTTTTTCTGTGGCGTTTGCAGTCCGCAACCAATGTGGAGTATCATCGTGGAAGCTGTTGAGCCCATCTACTGCACCCTTGATCAATCTTTCAACTATCTCAGCTGCTGGCTGTAAGTGCGGATCAGTCTTGTTGGGCAACCTACTTGCATGAGCGATACGTCTCATGTTTCGACCACCAATGTGCTGTTGCCACTGAACAAAGTTCCACCATCCGGTATTGTCGCTTTATTCCATCTCAAGCTCCGCAATTGCAAGCTTTGCTTCTCGTTCCTTGTCTTTCTGGTTCCACACCTTTACTAGCTGTTCCTCTACCGCAGCGTCATCCGCTCACAAAATTGACTCCTGGTCTTGTATCCCATTGTCCACCAATAAAGTATCTCTGGTAACCTTTGCCAAAAAATGTCTGTACCTTAATATGACTCCAATGTGTCGTGTTCATTTTGGAATACTCACCCGTGGACTTTGGAATGTTCCTGCATACCATCAAGTGATACACTAATATGAGGGCAATCATTACACAACAGCGCATTTTGTGGCTCACCAAATGCTTCGAATACGAAGCCACCATGCTCAGGGAGCCGCACATCTCTAGGGCCTCTCTGTTAGGCCGTGGCTTCTACTTGGACCAGGGTCTTGGGCCGTGCGGCCGCACCGGGCGCTCATACAAAACGAGCTCAAGTAGAGGCCGTGCGGCCTTTACTTGAGGAAACTATGGTTAAAGTTTGGGGGCTGGCCCCATAAAACACATCTTCACAAACAAACTTCACTTACTGTCTTGCATTTTTGAGCGCAACATGCTCGGGGGTTGGGAGGCTGGCCTCCATAAAACTACATTTTGCTGAAATTAAGTTAAATGTATTCTATGAAAAATGAATGCTAAAGCTTCATACCCACTAATTTATGCCCGCGGCTCTTTATAGTTCCGTGGATTTCACGATGTAATTTTGGCTTTTTGTGGTGGGATTCTTTTGCGATTCACACAGTTTAGTTGCCCAAGATAAGGTTCCATTACACATCTCCTCCAACCGTCTTGAGTGTTATTGTATCTGCCTTAACCTCGTTGATATCTTCGTAAAACGTCTTTGCCGTGAACCACTGTTATCGCGGCCAGCACAACCTACGACCGTTTCAGGAAACAGCATGTTCACCAAGTCCTAACCAAGGTAAGAATAAAACCGAGCCTGCCATCACTGGTCCGATGGTGGAATATTGAAGCGTAGAGACAGTCAGGCATTGGAGAAGGCTAACGCAGCTACTAAGGCTACCGTGAATTTTTGCATGCTCAGTAATAGAACACTACCCATTATCATTGCAAGCCACAGTTCCAGTGAGTCTATGAATGATTTTCTGATTTTCTGATATTCGATGATGTATCTCAGTGCATCATGCTGCGTCGCGTCTTGGCCTCTTTCTGGCTCAAATTATCAGGTCGAGCTTTTCAATGTTCTGCCCAGCTTCCCCCATCTTCATCAGCCTCCATTCATTTACAGCATCCCTGAAGTTCTTCGAACCGATTGCCATAGCCGTCATCCCAGCATAAGAATCCAAAAGTTCAAGGTCTGCACCACGATCCAGCAAGAACCAAGTCACTGGTCGACAGTTACTGTTCCCGCCACTCGACATCGCAACATAATGCAGCGGCCTGCCCCAAAAGTTACCCAAACCCCACCCACTTGGGCAATCTAACGCGTTCACGTCAAGCTGAAGAGTGTCGACGAGATGCCGCACCATTGCCAGGCGTTCTTGAAACGTTCGAGACAGCCCTTTACCTGACAACAGCGGCTCTCCATGGGTTGATTCCTGGTCTAGATTTGGATAGATACTGCTGGCGACAGCCTTGTGTAATACTCGCCAGCCCATAGCTGCTCCCTTAGAACGTAGCAACTCGAAGGTTGCTACGGTGCTTCGTTCTGCTGCAACTTCCAAAAGGGGTGGGCAATGCATGAAGAAATCTGGCAGCTCGGCACCCCTCCAAGGATGCTGCTTGAGATATTTGTCAGCCTCATCCGTGTTGTGGATGTCGAAGTTGGGCGAAGGGCGTTGATCCTGCGCCAACGGTTTTGCGCCATGGTCTGAACACCAGGTGACAAAATCTTCATCGCCGACAACATGCCACAAGAGTGGCATAGTGCCAATCTTCCGCGCGTTGATATCCCAGCCCCATGCAAGTAGAATTTCCGCCATGTTCTTGGGAAATTCATGATCATAAGGTATGCGGCCAAGGGACCTAGCTAGATCCTTAACTCCCTTGGTTAGAATATCTGAATCGTGCTTAATGATGTAGTTGAGTACTTTGGGTGAATTTTGGCGCCAGACTCGTTCTGAGACCATCGTCATCACCTCCTCGTGTGACCACCTCCAGCCAGGAGTGCTGCTGAGGGAAAGGACTTCAGATATAAGGTTCGTATCATCGAGCGCGCAGGCTTGGTTCACCATCCTATTGAGTCTAATGTATGGTGGTAGTGTACAAGGGCCAGGGTGAGGGGAGGTGTCGCGTTCTGCTGTTGAGCGCGACATTGCGCAAATTTTGTATGATAGATCAGGTTAACAATGACAGTGACAGAAGTGGAATCGAGGGAGGCAATAATCTTCTTATTCAATTACTGATTGCGCGAGGCCCATACGATGCGTGATAGAATGGTTCCTATGTTTTATTCGTGTACAGCCTGCCACTTTCACATCACAGTAACCAATTGCAGAGGGGAGGCAGGGAGAGTGCGGGGCCATGCCTGTGTCAAGCGGAATGGCATTCTAATATCCGCGATGAACCGTGACTAAAACCACAACCAAACCCAGATTTTAAGGACCAAGTAACCAAGAAACTCATGAGCTAGGGAACTGAAGGAACCTATTAATAACAATGAACATGCCAATGCATCTGAAGAATGCCGCCCCTACGCCGATCCGTCCTTCCCCTCGCACCAGTCCTGCATTCCAGTGTGGACAACTCTGTTGGCGACAATGCGAGGGGTTCCTTTGTCGCGCAGGTGGGCACATGTGGAAAAAACAAGGCCCAAGCTGCCGAACACTATGGCTATGATACGGATGGTAAAGTCGATTCTGATGTCGAACCTGAGGCCACCAAGGCTAGCTCACGTTGTGATCGCAAAGGAAAGACAACGAAAAAGGTGTTGTCGGCGTTGCGGACAATAACAGGGAAGATACGGAAATGGGCCCACTAGGCCTCAAAAGTGGGCTTTTACCTAGCAACTGCACCAGTGCTACGACAGGGATCGGAGGGCGGGGGAATACCGGTTTTCACTAGCTCAATCGCCCTGGTCTCCACTACCAGTAGCGATGCAACCTCACTGGTGAAGCTACCACGGCGACAAGCGACACGACCTCAGCCATCTTACCCTTACACCAAATGAGGGCCTAACCATTACATTAGGCGTCCCTATGGCCACTGTAACAATAGAATTGGCAAGGTCGAGCTGTCTTGTAACACTATGCCTATCCTCAATGTTAGGTTGGCTGCATGGATGGATCCGGGTTGTGGACCAAAGCGAACCCTGGTGTTATAAGTGGAAATTCCCATGTCATGATGATTCTAGGTAAAATTCCTAGTCCATTCCAGGTTTTCAAAAATTATAGTAAGGCAGCTAGAAAACTCAGCTCTTAGACATCTAAGGCAAAACGACCCTCTAAAATTGTTTCACAAAATTAGAAAACTCAAATTAGAGCATGTGGTAGTTGTCACGGTTTGCCACTATTGAGATGTTGTTAGGATATAACTTGTGAGACGTGTGGCAGGAATTAGCGTCAGCCTCGGAAATTTTCTAAAATGCCAAAAGAACCTGAAATGAAGGTACAATAAAAACACAACAATGAAGTGTGTAATGCTGGGTGGTTAGGAGGTAGAGTGTAAAATTCCTCAAAGGTAGTTTTACTAGGATAACGCACTGTCTTAGGAAGCAGAAACAAGGTGTAAGGGTTGGTTTAGACAAAGTGCCACGCCGGTGATGATTATAACAAGTATCTTGTATTTCACAAACTAATCTCTAACCTCTCACCTCTCGGAGGGGTTTTGTCTTATATATCCGTTGACTCCCTACACCCGCGCCCAATCCGCCACTGGGTTGGCAGCATCTCTACACTGACCCGTATTATGCAGCATTCTGCATACTTGTTTGCTTTGTTTGTACATGCTCGCCTCACCACCGGGCAGCAGTTCTACCACAACACTCAAGGGTAATAGAGCGTAGCAGGTTTAAGACTGGTGTTGAGTCTGGAAACTCAGGAAAGACAAATGTATTTTATGAATATTAAAAGGTGTTTAAAGTGAATGTGAATTTACAGTTGTGTGAATCTAATGTGTGTAAATTTAATGTGTGTGAATAGTGTACAGTGTTGCTTGCTTGCCTTTTTCTAATAAAAAAAGACAGCTTTATATATATCTAAAGAGTGTGAGTCTAAGCCTAGCCATAGATTACAAATACAAGGTTATAAATCAAGGAATGTAGTGGATGAGAAATCTGAAATGACAAATTTAATCTGACAAATCAACTAGAGATAGGTTTGAGACCTTTGAGTTGATTCCATATATTATCAATACTGCTTGGCAAGGCAAAAATAGACTAAAGCCCTGTAAAAGGCTGTAGAAGCTTGTAAAAGCTTGTAGAAGCTTGTAAAAGGTTCTAGAACAATTCTTAAAATGTCTAGCTAATAAAAAGTGAAAGGCAATTGCGAGTCCAAGCCTTGATATGATTGGATACAACAAAATGCAATGAATGTCAGTATGACAAATCAGTATAGAAAGGATTGTTATTGTGATGACAAAGTTAATGGGGGTGTACCCGCAACAGGCTGCAACATGGCTTGTTCTGGCAACGTAGCGCTGAGGTGTGGGGGGGGGCTTGAGGACAAATATGTATTCTGTATAATAAACCAGAGCACACATTTTATCTGTGACACACCAAAGATAGGTAACATGTTATTTCAGTGTTGCGGGAATTGAGTAACTCGATTTACACAATTTTATGTCCAACGTCCGGATTTTAAGTTATCTGTGATTCCGCAACAAGACCCCTCGTTGATGTCGGAGAGCCGGTTAGGTGTGTGGCTAAGGATACGTCTCACTGTTACAGCGCCACCCCAACTCGGGACGGGTAACGGTATCTCAGATCCGGCCGCTGTCAAACCCTCCACCTATGGGGAACGCCCATGCCACATGATTTTAATTGCGGCGTTAGACATACACTAACCGGCTATATTCGGAATCTGCAAGATGTCAGGCTGTCATTATCGGCAACAAATGCGGGCTGGTAACGGCTCCTCCATATCTCCAACTTTGTTATCAGATAAGGTAGATCAAAGAAATTAGCAATGCTACGCTGGCTTTTAGGCGTTTTTCGGCCCATTTGTGCCGTCCTACAAAGCGGGCCCTCAGTGCGGCGGTGGCCGTGCCAGCATTTCGATCTTAGCTTGATATATCACGTGTTCATACAGTCGCTTTCTCCGTCTCAAAGGATTCTTGGAACGCATGAGACCAAAATTACCTATAATCACAGCAGAAGGGTAACACTTAAGCAACACAGTTCACTCACTCCCCAACGCTTCCCTCCCGGAAAGGTCTTGGCGGCCCCTTGCTCCTCCGTATCCGCTTCCTTGCCCCTAGCATGGTGTTTCTGCCCGACAAATAGCTGGTCAAGGCGCCGTAAACTAGTCAAACAGAATAGCCTGGCCAAGGTCTCGTTGACTAGCTAAATAGAATATGTCACACTGGGTGGACATAAAGGACGAGCTTGCCGAACGATGCAGGAGTAGTTGTGATGGCCAATGTGATTGGTGGTCTTCACGTTTGCAGTTTCGGGCGTATTCGCGATGACACTTGCGGTCGCTTTCTATGGATACATGATGACGTCTGTCGGGGCTGCTATCGGGTTTGCTGTTCGGGTTTGCTGTTCGGGTTTGCTGTTCGGGTTGTTGTCGGCTCAACTCATCAATAAAAACATCAATCCGAGGTCAGGTGCGGTGGCAGCCCGTCTGAGAAACGGCACATTCAACACCACGCTTCATGTCGGGGGCAAGCATTGTCAGCCTCACTCAACCCATAATCATGGCTTACAGCATTGTCCGGAGACTATTCGAAAATGGTATCCCTGCTTGGGTGCAAAGGAAGTTGAAACTACAGGCGAATTGGGACGCTGCGCTGCAGACGCCCGAGGGCCATTCGGGCGGCGTCTCCTCAGTAACGTTCTCGCCAGACGGCAAAGTGGTCGCGACGGCCGCGAATGACGGCACAATAAGATTCTGGGATGCAGCGACGCGAGCGGCGCTGCATACTTTTGAGAGCCCATCGAACTACGTAGTCTTCTCGCCGGACGGCAAGGTGGTTGCGTCAGCCTCGAGCAACTACAAGTCAGTCAGGCTCTGGGATGCCGCAACAGGAGCGACGCTCCAGACGCTCCAGGGCCATTTGGACAACGTCAAATCAGTGGCCTTCTCACCGGACGGCAAGGTGGTCGCGTCGGCCTCGCGCGACTGCACAGTCCGGCTCTGGGATGCCGTGACGGGAGCGACGCTTCAGACACTCGTCGGCCATTTGTGCTACGTCAACTCAGTAGCCTTCTCGCCGGACGGCAAGGTAGTCGCATCGGTCTCGCACGACAAGACAATCAGGATCTGGGATGCCGTGACAGGAGTGGTGTTGCACACACTCGAGGGACATATGGGCTGGCTTCTATCAGTAGCCTTCTCGCCAGACGGCAAGGTAGTCGCGTCGGCCGGCGGCCCGGTAGTCAGGCTTTGGGATGCTGCGTCGGGAGCTACATTGCAGATACTCGAGCGCCATTTAGATTGCGTCAACTCAGTAGTCTTCTCGCCGGACGGCAAACTTGTCGCGTCGGCCTCGCAGGACGAGACAGTCAAGCTTTGGGATGCCGCAACGGGAGCAGGTCTGCAGACGCTTGAGGGACATGCGGAATGGGTCAACTCAGTAGCCTTCTCGCCGGACGGTAAGGTGGTCGCGTCGGCGTCAGACGACGAGACAGTCAGATTCTTTAATGCCGCGACAGGAGAGGCGCTGCAGACAATCGAGGGCCATTTCCGCTACGTCAACTCAGTAGCCTTCTCGCCGGGCGGCAAGGTGGTCGCGTCGGCCTCGCGTGACCGGGAAGTCCTACTCTGGGATGCCGCAACGGGAGCGGCGCTGCAGACGCTCCAGGGCCATTTGCGCTACGTCAACTCAGTAGCCTTCTCGCCAGACGGCGAGGTGATCGCGTCGGCCTCGCGCGACCGCACAGTCAGGCTCTGGGATGCCGTGACGGGAGCGGCGCTGCACACGCTCGAGGGCCATTTGGACTGCGTTAACTCAGTAGCCTTCTCGCCGGACGGCATGGTGGTCGCGTCGGCCTCAATCGACCGGACAGTCCGTCTCTGGGATGCCGCCACGGGAACCACGCTGCAGACGCTAGAGGGTCATTCACGATGGGTCCACTCAGTAGCCTTCTCGCCGAACGGCAAGATAGTCGCGTCCACCTCGCGCGACAAGACAACCAGGCTCTGGGATGTCGCGACGGGAGCGGCGCTGCAGACGCTCGACGGTGATGAGGACAACTACAACTCAGTAGCCTTCTCGCCGGACGGCAAGGTGGTCGCGTCGCCAACCACCTGGGAAGTCAGGCTTTGGGATGCGGAGACAAAAGCGGCACTGCAGACGAACGAGGGCCATTCGAATTCGTTTATAGCAGTAGCTTTCTCACCGGACAGCAAGGTGGTAGCATTGGTCTCGGGTGACAAGACTATCAAGCTCTGGGATGCTGCGAGGGGAGCGGTGCTGCAGACGCTCGAGGACCATTCGGACAAGGTCACGTCAGTCGCCTTCTCGCCGGACGGCAAGGTGATCGCGTCGGGCTCATTCGACCGGACAGTCAGTCTCTGGGATGCCGCAACCGGAGCGGTGCTACAGACGCTCAGGGGCCACTCGCACACAGTCAGGTCAGTAGCCTTCTCGCCGGACGGCAAGGTGGTTGTGTCGTCCTCGGACGATTACAAAGTCAAGCTTTGGGATGTGGCGACGGGAGCGGTGCTGCAGACAATCGCCGATTCAAACTGGGCTAGGTCAGGAGCCTTCTCGCCGGGGGGCAAGGTCTTCGTGTTGGCTTCAACAGAGAGGATAGTCAGGCTTTGGGATACCGAGACGGGAGTGGCGCTTCAGACGCTCTAGGGCCACTCGTTTCCGTTTAGGTGGTCGCATCGGCCTCGTACGATAATACAGTCAGGCTTCGGGATGCCGCCACGGGAACGGCACTGCAGACGCTCGAAGGGCAGTGGACATACGTAGCCTCCTCGCCGGATGGCAAGGTGGCCGCATTGTTCACAGTCAAACTTTGAGATACTGCGACGGGAGCGGCGCTGCAGACGTTCATTAGTTGATCAATTGGGACTTCATCCTTCTCCACTTCTGGAGACCAGAATTAGCCCTTTGAGCACATCTACAGTCTCTACACTCTCGCGTTGCCAATGGCTGTGATTAAAGAGCGGGTAATGGAGGATGAAAGAAGTATTCTTTGGCTTCCACCTGATATCGAGCAACTTGTGTGGCTCTCTCGAAGGACTTGATTGGGTTAGGACAACGTCGGGAATGGTTTCATTTCTCCAATTTACACAAGGATCAAAGGTAATTTGGTAAATGAGAACTTATTGAAACGTTCGTTTCTTTCTTCCTATCTATAATGGGCCGATGATAGTACATTTCATTGAAAATATCGCACAATTTCTAAAGGCGTTAGGAGTGACAGGAGGTAGGGTTCATTGAAAATGGTCGCGTAAATTTCGTTGACATTATCTTATCTACAATAATTGACATCTATCTAGTGTACAAAACGTGGCCGAAACATCAGTGTTATTTTCGAATTCATTTAATGCCGTTGAGTTGAGGTCGCCAGAGGATCGTAGAAGCGACTCGGGAGTGCGAAAGTAGTAGACTTCCCACATCCAGAAGCTCTGACAAGAACAGTGTAGTATCCAGGCTTGACAGGCCACGGACGACAGGCTGCTCTGAACGTGATGGGTATCCGAAGTGTACATTGCTCTGATCTTGTCCTAGGACTAAATTTCTCCTAGGAATGCTCGAAACGTCTAGAACCACATTACATTTCCACTCTTTGGACTGTCATTTCAGAGGGGTACCAGAGCGCCGTATGTATATATCCTACAAGACCCCGTCATACATTTTCATTTTATATTCAACCAGTCATGAACCCATGATCACAACCCACGGTAAGAAAGATTACAATTACCAGAAGACTTATACTCAAGGTGGCGATTAGTGTCTGCTGGCGAAAGAATATCGCACGTCTTACCTCGCGCCCAATTCGAGCACTGAAGAACTAATCCGTCATCTTTTGCAACAAATTTTGAGACCTTGGACAGAACTCAGCAGCATACGTGATAGGACTGCAATACCTTGCAAAAGAAAGCGAGTCATGGAGCACGTCGAGCATGATCCTGAACTAACGCAAAAGCGGCGCCCGGTTAGCAGCCCAGATGATACCACCGATGCAATGGATGATATAAGGAATGCAATCTAGAATTACTCGTAGAATATATTATTCACTTCATTATGGCATGCACGACACGCCAAGCGCAGCATGCCAGGTGCGCTTGTCCTTTGGCCTGCCGACGCTCCGGACCTTGGATATGAATGCTGAAACTTTCATTGCGTACTTCAGGTCACTAATGGAGGTTAAATATGTATTACCGAATGACTTTGGGCGGAAGTTTGAATGGTATTGATGGCTCTGCACGAGGTTAATATATGAGCGGTCATCCGCAGACCACCTCAGGAACTATCTTGTTTTTGCCCAGTCCGTCCTACATCTAGTCCATGGATTCTCTGGAGTGTTTCCGTTGCTTAGTTGACCCAAAGGTCGATCAAAAATGCAAACTGGTTTGTTTCGATTACGGAAGGCGATGTTTCGAAGCATTACCATACTCATAGGGTTGCTATGTGTTTGCATTATTTGTCATTACTACCAGCAACAGAGACAAAGAGGTGGAAAGAAATATGTGGTCATGCTAACCGCAAATCAAGGCAGCGGAGTATACTTCTTGAAGGGTGCAAGAGAATGGGCAGTTGAGCGGGAGAGTATACGCAACAAGGCTCTGTATGCAAAAAGACGGAGTTACGAACTTGAGATTCTCAACATGAGCGATCAGAAGCGCTATTCCCATGAGTAGCGTGAAGGTTGGGAGAATGTTGGCAACATTAAAAACACGATGGCCAAGTATCCAGATGCTGAGTGGTAAGTAAGTGCAAGACAATGTTTTGGGGACGGCCATGCTAAGTAGTGGAATCAGGTTATGGTGGCTAGACTTGAATACCTTCATCATGGAGCCGTGATACTCTCTGCAAACCAATATATTCAACAACTTGCAATTAAACATATACCGCAACATCAACCATTACAACACCTTGAACATTAGCCATCCTTCTACAGCGACTTATTTGTCTGAAGAAGAGCTATTGCCTGTCGGCGATGGTAAGGCTTCCTCTATCCATCTGATAATTCCAAAGAATTGTGGAGGTTTCAATCTTAGGTTTTTCTTTATCAAGCGTGATGCGTGGACTGGCCGCCTACTTGACATTTGGAGTCGGAACATGTCATACTGACATTCATTGCATTTAGTCCTATCCTATCATATCAAAGCTTGGACGCACAACAGCCTTTCACTTCTCATTGGCTAGACATTTTAAGAATTGTTCTACAATCTTCTGCAAGCTTTTACAGCCTTTTACAGGGCTCTTGCCTTGCCAAGCAGTATTGGTAATACATGGAATCAACTAAAAAGTCCCAAACCTATCTCTAGTTGACTTATCAGATTGAATTTGTCATTTCAGATTTTTAATCCACTACGTTCCTTGATTTGTAACCTTGTATTTGTAATCTATGACTAAGCCTAGACACACACTCTTTAAATATATATAGAGCGTACTTTCATTGACGACCCAGTATTGCTCTTTTTTTAGCATGTACTAGCTCTGCAGTCTTACTTGCGCAAATATGTGGTTGTCAGCCCCGTCCCGCTTCAAGTGTCCCTTGTTGACGTGCATTTGCACTATTGCACTGCTGACCGTGAGGAAACGACAAAACCGGCAGCTGAAGCCGTTGACCACAAGGGCTGTCACGGGTGTGCCGATCCAGGGCCGGGACGCCCCCGACCCGCCGTCGACTCGG
>WCAA01000154.1:0-22246 GCA_010623925.1 Antarctomyces pellizariae | reverse complement strand
ACGCGACCACCTTGCCGTCCGGCGAGAAGGCTACTGATTCGACCGAGTCCGAATGGCCCTCGAGCGTCTGCAGTGCGGCGTATGAAGAACGACCCTCGAGTGTCTGCTGCGTAGTTGAAGGTGCCTGCACTTTCGCCTCCCTTTTCATCCAGGCAGGGATGCATTTCTTTAATCTTCGCTGAAGCGAGCGTTTCTGCACTTGTGGATTTCTTTGAATTTCAACAGGGGTGTATTTCTTATGAATCCAAGCGGGGATGTCAAGCTCGAATGTTTTCCGAACGATGCTGTCGACCGGCGCAAAAATGAGGGCTGAACAATACAATTGGAGGGGTGCTTGTTCAATCACCCGTCGGTTCTGCAAAGTGAATCTCCTTGCATCACTCGTGAATGTGTGCAGATTGGGACATTGGTTGACCTAGGTATGCATTAGTTGCATTTTCTAAGATGGGAATGCAGTTCAAGGCTTACCTCTGAAAGGCTCTGTAAACTTATGATCATCTCAATGCTCTCGGTAGTATTTCCCAAAAGACTCATGGCTTCAAGCCAATGAAGTAAGTGTTCTTCGAGGAACTTGTGGACCAAGCCATTGTCTTGGATACGGCTGTTGCCGTGCTCCAAGTGGTAAACCCAGTAACGACAGGCGTATTTGACTTCTGCCGATAAGGAATCATTTATGCTTTGATGATCGATTTCGCTTCGAAGTGTTCCTGGTTTTCGTAGTTTGCAGATGTCTTTCCTGAGACAGCCTGGTTTCGACATTAATCGCAAGCACATATTTGCTATCCTCTCGTGCGTTTTCTTTTCGTCTACCCAAAACAAGGTTTTCCCCCCTTGTTTAGGATCTAGAAGAAAGTCTCGAAAAGAGAGATGTAATAATCTTACTGGCTGAGCTTGGCTAGTCGGAACGTTGAGAACAGAGTGTAATAACGCCAAGATGCAAGCAACATCATGCTTTCGAACACCAAGCAGGCTTGCAAGTGATCCGACAGAGAGTGGACTGGCAAGCACCACGATTGTCCCGACTATTTTCTGGAAATTGGAAGCTAGCTCCTCTTTTCCTTCTTCATCTAGTTCAATAACAAGCTGATTTAAAACTGGAAGGTACGTCTTATCAAGCTTCGACGCCTGGCTTGCCGTTTGGCACTTGATAATAATTGCCAGGCGGTCTTCGGGATGCGATCTTGTGTCTCCGATGAAGCGACAGGCGGTCGCGGCGAAGATGAATAAGGGAAATGCCATATCCACTAGCGCTTTGATTTTTTCTTGGCCTGGCCAATCCATATTGAGGGAGTGGCGGGATCGTATTTTCGCAAATTCGCACTGGAAGAATTCGGTGATATCGTGTTTGATCGTTGCCTCAGGTATGTCATGAAGCACCAGATTCTTATATGTGGCCTGTGGCATATCTTGAAATTCTAATCGAATTGGGAGCTCCGGTCGGCTAGTAACAAAAACCCGCAAACACACTGATGTCACGTCAGCGAATTGCGATAGAAGACCAAGTATGGTTTTGATTTCCTCGTCTTGGTCGCATTCGTCCAACGCGTCAACTACAAGAATCACTCGCCGAGTTTCGGTAGCAACGCTTGGTATGCTAGAAAGAGGCTGGAGGATAAGCTTTTTAAACTGATCTTTTAGTTGCTTCCTCGAAATGGAAGGGTCAGCGTTGACTGCTTCCCTGATGTATGGTTTGATAGAAGGCACTTGAGTTGTTAACTGATGCGCGATGGTTGTGAAGAACATGGTCGCATTGCCACGATCACCTTCGCCTCTCTTGAAGAAGAAGCTACCACCTAGTTGACCCTTATCGGCAAAAAACTCGGCAACTGTGCGGCAGATTGTGGACTTTCCGGTACCAGCCATTCCATTTAGCCAGAATATGCATTTCTTTTGATCATTTTCCGCCCATTCCGCAATCTCGCGCCGCAGTGCAACCCTGGTATTCTCCAGACATCTGGGTTCGTACTCGTCACAATGAGAGTCGAAAGCTGCGCCCTCTGCAACGGGCAGGTTGGAAAAGTCGATCCTCTGGTTTAGATCGCTGAGCTGTGCGCTGTACAAAAAAGACTCGTTGGTTATTAAAATTCGTACGATAGGCAACATCGGAGGTGACCTACGATTGATTACGCAGGGAATCCAGTGCTAAAAGAGAATATCTGTTAGCTAAGCTGTCTATGTAAGTCGTCACGTTTCTGTTGGCCATGGGCTGGCAATATTGCACTAGATGCATGAATCCCAATATTCTCGTAGTTTCTTTTTATGGGAATGGGTGACAGCAATCCTACTACCACGCCAACACAAACGTTTGGAAATGGCTAACCTTCAGAGAGAGTATCGCTAATTCTTTTCTCTGCCTCGACCTTGTTTGGAGCAATACGAGAGAGGAGATCCTTCGTATATGCAGCCGCCGCCATTGCCGCATATCCTTGCCACTCTTTGTTCTTGTGGGAGTCTGAATAGTCGCAAATGCCCCGTATAACGAGGCATGGGAAGTTGTTCATCAAACCTGCCGCTTCCATTTCAAAGCACAACACGTCTTTCTCCTCAGCAAGTTTATTTCGAAGCAGTGCATCCTTCATCAGCTGATTTGCTGACGCGATCAGACCGTAGTGAACCATCGGATCATCATCGTCCTCAGACCGTTCTCGGCGCGATGTCAAATTTGACGGATTGGAACCACAGATTATCTCGCAGCTCTCTTGAGAATTTGCTAGATGAACGACGCTTGCCTCGTATAGTCTATCAGTCGCTGGATCCCGCCTCTTGTAGTTTCGTCGCAGTCTAGGGTTTTTGTTGAGAACACTGTCTATAGCCTCTGCAAGCCGATGCCCTCTTAGCTCGTACTGGGCCTTTAAACCGCTCACAGCAGCCCTCAGAACCGATGGTGGTTGATTTAGGAAGCCTGTTGCTTCGAAGCTCTGGCCCTGGATCGCCTTCCCAAAATCGTATTGAAAAACACCACCCTTTCCATTACCAGGACTGCTGACCACGATATCCCCTAAACGAATATCATGCTTCTGACTCGGTGCCCCTCCGCCGATACCAACCATCAGGCCGACCCTGACATTTGGGAAGCTGGTCAACATATGGCTTGCGACCACTGCAGCAGAGGATGTGCCGTATTCGCCATCGGGCAGAACTGCGATAACGACGTTATGTTGCCCAATTTTGCCGAGGGTGTAATCGTTATTGTCATTGCGAGCCACCGTCTCTGGGCCATCGTGCTCTTCGTCAAGAAAGGATTGCGCGGCAACGTATTCGGTGGTGATGGCGCAAATCCAGCCAACTGTGTAGTCGTTAGGATTAGACATGCTCACAGCCAATGTCTAGAGCGGCAACCAAGGCTTAGGACTGTCGGGCAGATGAGTGCGGTGTCCGTCTGTTCTATTTGATTACAAGAGTTGTAAGGTATCAAGTAGATGATGAGTTGTGGAGGAGAATGAGATGCTGTACAGGGCAAAGCTGAAGCACCAGAGGATGCTGAGAAGAAATAGTCAAGGGGAGCGTGGGAATTGCCTCGCATTCAGCCCCATGAGCTGAGCCTGGAAGGGTGGGTGTTAAACACACTGCGGCCCAGCCGCAACGACGACATGATTGGCAACATCCAAGCGCATAGTGCTCAGCTCTCGAGTCACACCAAGTCACACAGCGGTTACGCGCGCAACCTAAAGCTGAGTTGACACGAACCACAATGTGTTTAACCACATTCGTATCGCTTGCAAAACACGAGACACGAGTTCGATATGAGCCTGCCAGAGAAAAGCAAAACCGCACCCATTTCACAGACACATACAAAGAAGGCGGAACTCAGAAACATAATCAGCATCGAGTGTCAATGATTTATGAGTGTGGGGTGGCGATGTTGGATGTGTGCAGGCTTCTCGGAGCAGGTATTGTCGAGGGTGTTCTGCCGATGTTATTGGCGAGATCTGACTAGCGCTAAAGGACGCTTGGTCCATGAGAAAGTGGAGAAATTCCAACATTCCTGTCCCACCCGTTCCCGCGACGGGCCGTGCGGGGCAGAAGTATTGTAGTTGGCCTTCTGGACTCGCGATGTGAAAGGCTGGCGAGCTTTTGCAAAGACATTCACGCCATGACCCCTAACTCTGAGTATTTCGTAGCCAGATGTGGTAAAGATAGAAGGCTTTGTTATTGTTTAATGGCTGAGGCGTATTATATTCGCTTCCGTACCAACTTGCACTTTGCGTTCAGCTTCCGCACCGTTTCACTTGGTGCTGACCAGGATTCTGGCAATTATCGCCATCTGATGTAAGCAATGATGTTCTAACGGGTGGCGCTGGACGCATTCTACCGCTAAGAAAGCTGAAAGCTGAGTTGTTAGGTGAGCTGGAGAGACTACTGAGGTTGTGCTACTATAGTCTTGGAAGCTGTCAACACAGGTTTTGGTGAAGTTCCACCCAACTTACCTTGCTGCCATTTTGATCCAGTGCGCAAAAGTGACCCCGCTCCTTAGCCATCACTCTAAACCGGATTTAAAGTGGAATCTCAACGCTGAATCTTCTTGTATTTCTTGTTTCTGTTTTGAAAAAGTTGACAACTTTCCAGCTTTTTTCATGGATGGCTTTCCCAATCGCGGCGAGAGCCATGGCTCAGAAGCCATAAGATGCTTAGTTCTGACAACCAAGTAAAGGGTGAATTGTATAAATGAAAGTTCTGAGGGCGGACAGATAGAAGTCTGCTTTGAGATGGGACAGCAGCAATTTAAGTAGGACAAGTCAAGGGCACTGAATAACCAATATAAGTTTAGTCATTCGAAATTAGTGACATCGTCCACCTCCCTCTCTACCTCACTTTTCGTCCACCTCGCCAATATCCTTGACCTCATCAATTTCTTGAACCTCGTCCAAATCATCGTCCGCCTATCGTACACCTCACTGCATCTTTCGCCGCCTGCCACCGATGCTATGATGATGTTGAGATAGTACAACCATCGCCATCCCAACTTCTGTGCAATCAGACGCCTAGAAAAAGACGACTGGGTAGGGGAAGCGAACTATTACAGTCATGCGTTTTGGGCGATGTTTATTGAAAGCGAGCTCAGGCATCGCTATCACAAAAAACAGCTGCACGATTACGACTCTACTTCAAAATTCAGCTGCTGATCGAGCGGTAGAATGACGCTCGAGCAGGAGCCGCTGGTTCGACACTCGAAGGTCGGGCACTTCGGTAGCGTTGCATGAGCCCAAATACCCCGGACTCCTGGGGCATGTAAGCTTGACATTAATGCATCTCCTTCATCTACCGTTTTAAGATGTCTAAGTTCTCACAAACCCGACTCAGAGAAAGTTGTGACGCAGACTGGATGACGGGCTGCTACCTGAAGACCCTTCCTCAAACCTGTCTGCCTAGCATCGCCGACTTTTCTCTAGGCTTCGAATCTAGCTACCGCTGTCTTCGCGAGCAAATGATGGCCCCCTAGACCCACACTCTGACACAGTGTTTGCCCTACCTTGGACCAATAAAAGAGGGCTCACCTCGGACGAGACTACGATGTCAACTTCGACCAATACATTTCGGCAGAAGGCTTCCTGAGCCCTCTCTCTCTCTCAATAGACTTAGGGGCGTTTCTCTACAAGTGGGCATGTTTTTATGTCTTTCCTCTGTTGTTCCTTGAGAGAATCTAACTATAGAACGCCTCGCGTATTTTGCGCGAGTTCACTCATCATCCGTCTGGCGTTTTTCTGAATGGCGCTGTTTTTGGCTGGATCTTTGGCGATCACTGCAGCGAGGTCCAAGGGCAACGGTGAATTTGATTTAAAAGAGGAAGCAGAAGCACAAAACTCCGTAAGTTTTACCTGCGCGCCCAGTTGTCTCATGTTTGGTCGAATCTTTTAGGCTTGCGCCTTCTCACGGGCGGCAAACGACCTAAAGTTTTCGAGACCGTCCCATTCAAAAAAGTTCATAGATCGATCTATTTTGAAACTAGGTAGTCTTCCCTCAGGGTCATTGTCAAAGTGGCTCAAAACCTTATCTTCGGAGTTCGTGTGATATATTCCCCCCACTTCCTCTGCACCATCATCTGAAGACTCAATGCCGGCCTCCTGTGATTTTTTCACCACCGCTGAGTGTTCCCTGGTCAGATATCGTTGCCTCTCGACCGGGTGAGGACCTGGAAATTGACGTGAAACGTGGATTCAAGTTCAACAACCAATCTGCTTGACTGAGCGTTTGCCACAACTTGGTCTTGGAGCAAAACAGGAGAATCGTCTTGTATGTCCCCAATATTCTTGTCGCTACCTGGAACTGACTCTCCTTTCGTGTACTTTTTATCGCTTTTCGAAACTTCTGACGCCAGCTATCGAACCTTATATGAATGACCTTTCGAAATTGGGCTCAAGAGTGCCCATGAACTCGATCAACTCGAGCGGCATTGTTTTGTCTCTCTATTCTTAGCCATCGTAAGGTTACTTTGCTTCAGTTCTTCGAGGCGGTCCGCTATAGCGGGAAGGCATATGAGGTATGTTGACTGCTCCTGTATATTGCTGAATGCGGGCGATATTTATAAAGAATTGTTGAAATATGCGAGTGGTTGATATCTGATAGAGTTAATTTTAGAAAGTCTAACTACGAAGGTCTGAATATATGGACTACGTGAACAAAGAGTGTAAACGACAGCCTCTGGCTAGTTCTGATCACAAAGGCTCATCGCAGTCGAACAGGCAGCTAACGAACAAAAGAGTGGCAACAGCCACGTTCTTCCATATGTCGCATACCACATTCGCGCTCTTTCCGCAATTCAACAACTATAATCACGTAAAATCGGGAAAGCCCAGCCAGCGAGAATTGGGGCGAGGGATACCTTTGTAACCCTGCGCATAGACCTTGGCAGTTGCGAACCCATGCCAACCCGCCAATGGGAGAATGCTTTGTGCACCCTAGTCTTTTTGAACCATGGCCCTGTTATGTGGCACCGGTGCCATTTCACTGACACCTGGTTTTGGCCGAAATTATACAGTACTTGTGTAAGGGAAGACCCGTTCCTGAACGGCCCGTATGGGGCAAAGAAGAAGTCAGCCTTGTGGACTCGCACGCCACGACATCTCAAGCCTGAATGTGTAATCTCATAAGCTTGACATGGTCTCTTTGACGTCCAATGAGAAGGTTACTGAATTGACCGTGACACTACCTCGGTCCAATCCCTTGTGCGTGTTGCAACCATGTCTGATTTCTTGCTTCTCATGTCTCGTGTCTCGTATGCCATTTCATCTTTCCGGTGTACTTGTATACCGTTTAATGGGGAGGAATTGCAAGAAGTTTTGGCTCAATCTTGGAGCTGAATTAAAGAAGCTAGGCGTGTGAGGGGTTGCCAAGCTCCTGGTTCTTGCAAGTCGCTAAATGTCTCGAGTGCGCTAGCACTGTGGAGATCCGCTCCACCCGCTCCACACGTACGCACCCTTGTGGTCACGTGTGAACAAGACAGAAGGATGGCCATATTTGAATGGCTTGTAGTCGCTTTCGAACCAGCTCCCCTTGGCGTCCAGCTGCTGGACCTTTCACCTAGTGCTTACCAGGGTGCCCACCAGGACTGTGACTTCATCCAAGCAAAGCCGTTTCAACGGATGGTACTCGACCCCTATCATCATTCCTAGAAAGCTGAAAGCTGGAAGCTGAGCCGAGGACCGTCACAGGATGTTGCAGCTGGTGTTGGCTTGCAGTCGGTTGGATTTCAGCGCAAGGATCCGATACTTAAATGAATCAAAACTACCGAGTACAGCAATCACGGGCTGTAAAGGACGACAGTGGTTCCCTGTAGGTTGTAACTCCTATCCTCATATGTGTTGCTGCTTGCCATGTTTGTGCTGCGATTCGTGGCTCCAAAAGACCCATCTCACCACTCAAAAGCACCAGGCATCTTCCTCTCCTTATTCTTCTCTTTATCCACTTCATCAACCCCTTGCGTAACTTCCCTCTTCTCATTCCCCTTCTGATTCTTGCCCTCAGCCACGACCTCGCTTTCATCCTGACCATCCCACTTAACCCAACACTCCTTCCACACTCTCAATTCTTCCGCATAGTTATCCATCACACACGGATGGCAACTACTTCCACAACAGTCCCCGGGTGCTGGTTTTGTCGGCCTATCTGGACATGTTGCTTTCGCTATCAACTCTCGTTCGCGAATTGGTGCTAGGCGGGTCTTGACGAGCTTGACGAGGGTGGGCGAGCGGTCGAGTGGGTTGAAAATTGCTGTGTCGGCGGCCATGGTGATTTACATACAACATCCAGTTTGATGATACTAAATGAGAATCACAGAAAAGGAAAATTGCAATGCGATACTTCAAGAAACTGAGGGTACTTGCCAGCTAGCGGCTAATGGTTCACCCGAGATTGCCCGAGATCGGCTAAGATTCTGCAAGTGAAGATGTCTGGTCGAAGACCAAAGAATAAAACGCAAACACAAACAGATTCGATTCACGAGAAGACCAAGATTTCTACCAGCTCCCAAGAAAAGTAAAGAGTGATACAATATGAGAATGGGAGCAATCAATTTTTTTTTTGCAAAATCATACAATAGTGGGTATTCGCCGGTGGCTACTCACCCAACTACTAATCCACCGATCTGGAACTTCTATCAGACTAACAACTGTGGTCGTTTGGTGCCGCCTTTCCTCGACGATTACCCTCCGATTACCTCTCAATGTACCAAAGGCGCCAACTTGCAGTTATTTCTGTGACGGGTGACCGATGCGACTAAGGTGATCAGGGGTGACAAAGATGATGGAATAAAACACTTGCTCAAACATCTTCAATACTCCCAATAATGATTCCCCTTTCATCTTTTCGCAACCACCGTCCGTCTTCGATGCTCGATGCTTATCATTGCACCAAGCACAACAACCGCAACAACCGCGATGTCGCCACGTTGAAATCGAGAAAAACGGCAAGAACTTCAAGCCCAAAGGACACTCGATTTCAATCCCGTCAAAGAATTTACGCTATCCAAGAAACCTCTCACTCTAAGATGATACTTAGCACCAGGGCTTTTATTTTGGCGCAAGGTTTGGAGGCAGCGTTTTTGCTACTACTGCTTCGGTTGTTATTGTGGTGGTCGTAACCTTGAGCTGTGAACCGAAGGTTCTGTGGTCTGGAGAATTCTGGCTGTATTAAATGCATAGAACTGTAAAAGGTATTCGACTACCAAAGGTGATTCTAGTCACGTAAACAGAGACTGGGACAGTAGAGATTGAGTGACCATGGCTTGTAGAGCTTGAGACAGTCGCTGGTGTATATTGTATATTTGTGACGTATCGCCGAAGTGGGAAGTCCTGTTAGTATCTGGCAATCGGAATATTTTGGGAGGCCGTCAACTGTGGCCGCGTATTCTGAGCATTCACCGATATAGCCCTGGTATTGGTAATAAATCCCCTCGTCTAGGCCGACTTACTTGTGGCAATTACAGCTGTACGGTACGCATTCACAGTACAGCTTGTTGAAAGAGTGGTCAACGATTTAAATTGGCTACCGAGGATGATCAAAAATCTACGGTGCGTCAATGGCTTTGGTACTATAATTATAGCGCAGTTCCACAAAGAAAAATAAATCCTGCAAAATAATAAAAACTCTGAGCAAACAGGTTCCAGAATAACTACGAACAGACTTTCAACTTCAACAAGACTCTGATGGAGGCAAGCCGTTCTCCATCTGGCAGTCACAGAATACGGGCTGGCTATCCTTGAACTCCGTGCAATCGCCAGAATAGGCCTCGCATTCGTAGTAACGCTGCAATGTGGGGACACCGATCTTCTCCTGACAGGAACAATAGTCGGGGTTGTCCTCTACCAGCCCAAAGAGTTCTGAACAATCACCGCCATACTCGGAGCATTTCCAATAAAGATCCTCGACGGGCATGCCTTTCTCCTTCTCACACTTGCACTTCTCTTTGAGGTCCTTATCGTCCTTTTTATAGTCATACTCGTTGCAATTGCCTTTATACTGTGGGCAATCGTGGTGAATTTGAGTGTCCTTGACTCCGCACTTCAATTGGCAAGAACAGTATCTCGGAAGGCAGATGCCTAAGTTGATGCCAAGAAGAGGGGTAGTGAGACCGATGAACAGAACGCAAACTTCGTCGGTAAGCATGCAAAGTGTCGATGCATTTCTGTTGCTCGGTATCGCCACTGAGAAAGACTTTGTGGAGCAGGTCGCAATCGGTCCTTTCGCCCGACGCCTTCAACAGGAATATATATAGTTCATAAATGAGTATGTAGAAAAAGAAGCAGAGTCAATTAAAACGAACGACCTAATCCCTTGGGACGACTCTCTCCCCAGTTAGGTCGCAACAGGATGTTATGCATATAGTTGTGGCCGCTCTGTATGCATCGGCTCAGAGGCCCTTGCTTTGATCGTGTTTGCTAAGCCTCGGCTGAAATCAAGAGAATCTGGTGGGCGACGGTTCCAGGTGCTGCTTGGTTTGTGGTGCGGAGACGGAGCGGAAGGACGGGATATTGAGAGCAAAAGATAGCAGGAGGAAGTGTTTGAAATACATTTTGTGCTTGTCAACTTGGCTTGGCAGTGAAAGTAGTCCGAGAACTGATGAGATCGAGTGACGGTGGACAGATGATGATATGAAACTGTCTCAAACTCAGGGCGCTACGAACCCGTGTTTATACCTCAATGTAGCCGGTGGTCTGTACCACTCGCTCTGGTTTGCAGGACATCAGCTTTCCGCAATACAAGATGCTTTCGAAGTGAACTGGGCATGGGGTTCCTGGCAGCACGGTCAGCACTTCATTCTGTCGGGTCCAGATTTCAGTTCGGACATCTGTACGGAGAAAAAATTCTTCATTGCTTAGCTATTGGCAAACCACCCACAGCACCTTGTGTATTTAAATGGTATCCTTGAGATACGCGAACGTCTCGGCGACCACTTGTGACCAGCTGTATTGCCAAAGAGAACCCACACCAGTTAAGGTGAATCATGGTTCCCGAATAGAGTATAAACGGCCGAGACAAAGGGTGATTTGAACAATTACTAAGTAGATATTCAGTCAAGGCGGTATTGCTTGATCTTCAAGAGACGGATACAGCTGAACAAAGTGCGAAGACTTCGACCCTTATAGAACGGCTGATCCACGGTTACTAGGTCGGGCATAACCAGAGAACTGGCCGAGATCAACAAAACTGATCCGCCTACATTCGCCTACATTCTCATCAACAGCAAGGGAGAACACATATGATCATAGAATATAAACACCTGCTGCCTTGCACTCGGTTTCGAATCTCGATACAAACCATCGCCCCTCGCTCCTCCTCATCTGTTGTGGTTTGGGAAGTCGCAATTGTACTATACACCAGGTCGACAGCTTTTCGATACCCAGCCACAGAAAAACACTTAACATATGGTTCAGGAGAATACTAATATCTACTTCCTAAAGCCACCAGTGAATATTGCATCTGAAACCAGGCATTTGGGGGAACATGAGTTCTATTGTCCAGTTCTCAGCCTTTCTGAGAGTGTCGGTCGACTCAAAACAGAAGTTGCAGGTCATCTTACGGCGAGTAAGCATTTAACTAGCAAACTGAGTCAAGAGCCGTAGTACCTGTACTGACTTAGAAATCTGCGTGTTCAGGTGAAATGCTTCCATTTATGTACAATGTTCTCGCACCGTGCCATGCTCTGGAGTTAAAAACGCAGGCTCGGACTGTAGTACATGCCCGTTGTCGTGTGCACATTGTTTTGATTGACAGCTTAATGTGATAGTGATTTGCGACTCAGATACTAACAAGGTTCCCCTTAGAAAGATCTTACCCCCAATTCAAACGCCATCTGCTATCTTCTCCCCCTCACGAAGAAGGAAAGACGAAGAAGTTCGTCCCATATCCCACATAGACGCCAGTTCAGTTCATTTCAGTCCAGTTCAAGTCCCGATGCCAATTGCATATACTGCGACTGCGAAAAAAACCTTGAGAGAAGTCGAAAGTGATGCCGGCCACAAGTAGCGCCATGACGCTTGTGTTTTGAAGACAGTTGGCGTGTATGACCGAGAAGAGGGAAGGTGTATGTGGTTTATGAGGTTGCGAACGGCGGTCGCAAGATGTAGTTAGTTGTCGCCGAAGAAACCCCACGAGAGGCGCAGTGGGCCGCGCACGAGCCATCCTCACTACCTTCTCGTACGCCTGTGCCGTCTCCATGTTGGAGTGGAGGTAATCGGACGTCTTCCCCTGCACTGTCTAGTTGTATTCATGGCTGTATTTTGTTTTTGTCGTGTCGTCTCTTCTTAAAAGGCAAAGCAAGGCAAAACAAATGTGAATAACATTTCTCCGCGCTTTGGACGCCGCGGTCATTGAGTCGGCTCGTCGAGCCCAAACCCAAGGGCCAAGGGGGGCGGCCTGTGCAGCATACACCCAACGATGGCGGTCTGATGCATGGCCAAGTTGCGGTGCGGTGGGGCTGGTGTCGCATCGGATCGCAGCGGATTGCGGGGGAAGCTGTGCGCTATGACTGTTCCCCCTCCCTCGCCCTGCCTCCGTTGCGTGGAGTTTGCAAAAAGTCACCGAGCCGGTCGTCGATTTCGTTATGTGCTGTAGCGGCATATTGGTATAAGCCCGTTCACAGCGTAAATGCGATGGTGCCCCACGGACCGCTCGCAAACTACCGCCCAAACCGAACCCAAGCACGGTGTGAGGAGAGTGTTAGCTAGGCTTGAGGGTCCCTCGAGTTCAAAGAACTGTATCACGTCACAAAGGACCTCGGCCTCGGCAAGGACGCGAAGGGACGATTGACTGTTCACTAAACAATCACCGAATGAAGGGTCGACTGATGGTCAATCTCAATGCACATCCGACCGCCACAATTTGCTGGCCGACGTCGTGAAATAGGTTTAAGGATGCTTGTTGCTCGGTTGGATATAGTATTCTGATAATTTTATGTTCACATCACGTGACAATCTCTCTTACGAAGCAATTAAGTATAAGAGATTATACAGCAGTGTCATAAACACAATAATTAGCATAATTTTCTGCTATTGAGAAAGTGCAGATACAAACCGAACGGTATATCACATCACTATTTCCGCTCTACTCAAAAGCATCTTTCGCCGATATCATTAAGCACCAGGGCCTCTTAGCTCTACTCAAGCAGCCTCAATTTCCGCACACACACCACGCAATAATGTCAAACAACAAGACCAGCAAGCCCGTCTTCGCCATCGCCGGCGCCGGCCCAGGCATCGGTGAAGCCGTGGCCCGCCGCTTCGCCAAAGCAGGCTACATCGTCGCCCTGCTCGCGCGCACCGTCGAGAAGCTCGACACCATGACGCGCGGCATCGATGCAGACCACGGCTCCGGAACAGCGCACGCGTATGTCACAGACCTGCGCGTCGAGGCCCAAGTCGTCTCCAGCTTCGCCGCCATCCGCGCCGAGCTTGGTCCCATCGACGTGTTCGTCTATAACGCCGGCGCTCGCCGCGTGAACGGCAAGTCCGTCCTCGAGACGACAAGCGAGGAGTTTGAGGGTTTCACCAAGATCAACCTCTTCGGCGCCTTCTGGGCAAGCAAGTGCGTGCTGCCAGACATGTTGACTGCCGGGAAGGGAACGATCATCTTCACTGGCGCGACGGGCTCACTACGCGGCAACCCGGGCCTGGCCAGCTTCTCGCCCGGTAAGTTCGGGCTCAGGAGCCTCGCGCAGGTCCTCACAAGGGAGTACCAGAGCAGCGGAATCCACGTTGCGCATCTCATTGTCGACGGACCTGTCGACGGCAAATTGATCGGCGGCGTGGTGCGCAGGAAGTGGGAGCGGGAGGGCGAGGACGAAAAGTTGAAGAATATTGAGAGCTATGTCATGCAGCCGGCGGACTTGGCGGAAATTTACTGGTATTTGCATTCCCAGCCCAGGAGTACGTGGACGCAGGAGTTGGATGTGAGGGCGCAGAAGGAGACCATGTTCTCCAAAATGTGAGGCCGAATTTTACACTTATGTCAGCTTCGTTTTGGTTAACGATGAAGTCTATTTGTTCTATGACTTGTTAGACTCATCTTGCATATACAGTTGATGATGCGATGAGAATCTCATGAAATATAATCTGCGCCTGACGGACTATCGCCAACCGCTATTGAAGTGCTTCCCATTGATTACCGCGTACATCCTGCATCCAGAATTATGAAGACCGAATAAGTTGGACATGTATCGTAGTGCTACTGATTGCCTGTCGCTATATCTTAATGGAGTACATGTTTTCCCTGACTTGTCAGCCTCATCTTGCGTTGTCGGTCATTAATGCAGCATAAAATTGGTAAGTATACGAAAAGTGCTGCTATTCGACTACCGAATCTACCTAACAAAAGTCTCTTTGCCCATAACGGTAACCACCTAAAGCTTTGCCGCTGCCTTGTCCGCAGGCACAATAGACACAGGACTATATGGTACACCGAGATGCTCAAACACATGATCCCAGCGGTCATTGCCGAAAAAAGTCCGCATTTTACCCTCCCCGTTGACAGCCTTGATCCATGGCGCACCAAACGCACCGGGGCCAGCGCCTTTGGTCACCTCAATCACCTTCGCCTTGTTCTCCGGCGTCACCGCCTTCTTGAGCAGGTCCGCGCTTTCTTCCGCCGAGAAGACGCCCTCAAGTGCTTGCGTGATGCCCTCTGGAGTGGAAATGATGAAGCCCTTGCCCCAGTAGCCGGAGACGAGAGCCTCGAATGCGGCCTCAAATTTCGCCGCCGGCATGTTATCCTTGATGTATTGAAGGACGCGAATTGCCTATAGCATAGTCAATTCCCGCTCTTTGGTTGGAGCCTCCTTCGTTTCCCGTTCTTCACGTTTTTGTTATGAAATGAAAATACTTACGGTCATGGATGGCACGGGAAACTGCTTCGGCATCACGACTTTGAGCCCGAGCAGTCGCCCCACGGTCGCCGAGTCGCGACCAGCATAAGCTGCCTTGACCCGGGGAGTCGGACCAAATGGGTTGTCTGCCTCGTGTCGGGCGGCACCGAGCACGAATGGGAGAATCTCCACCTCCACATCATGACCGTTCAGGACGGGACGATAGCGGCAGATGTTCGTGAAGCCAAACCATGAGTACAGCGACACTAGACAATAAAAGCATCGTTAGCTAGCTGCACTGTGAAAGATGGCAGATGCGTAGCGTTGGAAGACAAACCGCAGTCGAGGTAGATGGTAAGCTTCTTGGGATGCGAGGAAACAGCCATTGTGAGGTGATGAGATTCTAGATGACTGGTTTAGGACCTTGTTCCTGTTGACATTGTGCAAGGGACCAGACAATTAAAATACCTTTAAACACCCCCCGCCTTGGGTATTACAGTACCCATGTAGTGTAGTATTATATTCTGTACCGAGGCACGGCCCACATTGGAGCTGCTTGGCTGGAGCTCCGCCGCTCTGCTAGTCAGGTATGACGCCAAAGCTGCGGCTGGAGCGCTAAATTGCGGGCAGCGCAGGGACCTCAAAATTGATCCCACCACCACCATTGTACAATTGTCTTAATACAGAGCGGGCTGCAAAGTCTCTACAGTCGTTACTAATCCGCTATGCGATGTCCGACAAAAAAAATTGCAAGTGAGGGAAACGGGGCAGTGACTACCTCAAACAGGGGCTCGCTCGTTGTTCACGTATTTTGAACCGAAGTCATGGCTGTATCGAGCGTTTCACCTGAAAATGCAGGGCAGGTGTCTTCAGTGCGTATTTATTGTTCACGTTTTTTTATTTAAATGATAAGTTGGTTATGATTCTGCTCGACTTTATTTTAACCACCTGCTAGAGCTTCAAAACAATACCAACTTGTTGCAATTAAATCGGTCTAGCGACAATGCTGGGCGCGCAGGGAGCAACGGAATTGGTAGCTGTTAATCAAATTGTATTCAGGTGCTTATTCTATTCTAGTATTACTATCTCTTCCTACATATAGGGACTCGTTGTTGTGAGTGTCGTTTGACTACAGGGGGGGTCTTCCGTTTAACATTCAGTCAATTCCTAGCTAAATGACATCAAACATTCCAAGCCTGATAGTATTTCGGTTGATTTAAGACGTTTGCGGCCGCATTTGATCACCGTATTGCGTCTCTCGCGAAGCGGCTCAGGCTCAAAGACAAGTATTGGATCTTTCATCCCGATACCTTTACTGCTGTATGCAAGACATGTCATGAGTTTATCGACAACTTTGTGTACCCTGTACTAGCAAAACAATCCGAAGCTACTAAAGCAGAGACCATTCAAAACGGCAAAAAGTACGTCTTTTTGGGAGCATTAGCCGCTGAGACACAGGATCCCATCGAGCTTCTCCATATTCTCCTTGCCGGGAGGGACATGACTGCTTCTATGCTCAGCTGGCTCTTCTTCTCCGTGGCTCGTGATGGACAAAGTGTTCGAACAGGCCAGAAATTTGAACAAAGCCAAGATTGCAAAGTGATAGTTACTCGGTACTATCACATACATATCTTGGAGACACGCTGACCTATTTGTAGAAAGCTCTTACTTTGCGCTCTCGGTCGGGGCAATATATTCGATGCTCGCGGAATTTTTGGCCAGATTCCAAAGTCATCCAGGGATCCTATGACTTGGTTTTTGATGCTTAAAATCGCAATCCGCACCAAAGAACTTGGATTGGCTTCAGTGTGCCTTGAAAATGTTTACGAGGCAGCAGCAAACGACTCCACGATGCTATATGCCTGCGTTCTAGATGCCTATCAAGTTAGCGATAAGATTCTCACTATTGTAGCCCTTCAATTGGTCTTGCGAAAATACGAATATAACGCGCCGTTATCTGTCAATTTGCCGTCGTTGCTTAGATGTATGATACGTCTTATATTATCACAACTGGAGTTGGTAGAGTCAGAGAGAGATATTGACGTACCTTCAGCCGTCGATCAGTTATGCAAATTCTTTGATAGTGGCATATCCATGGATTCGTGCTGACTTTCTCACCCAATACAACTAACATCTCGCAGCATCTACGCAAGCTCAGAGATCGAGCAAACAAGAGGAAAATGCAACCAAGTTATGGACAATACAAAAGCTAGATTAATTTTCAAAGAATGCGTAAAATATCTCCTTAAAATATAGCACCGAGTGGCACTCAGAACAAGTTCTACTCATCACCCAGAGAGCTGCATCAAATTCACCAGCATTAATCCGAAAGATGTCGACAATGCGAAGTCAAACAACATAACTCACCGCCATATCTACTGTGACTTCCTCGCAATTATGTTTCTGGTTTCTCTTACTCGTGCAGAAGACAACATCGAGGCTCAGCTGCAGGGTTACCTCCAACTCAGGCAACACGTCGAAAGTTTCGGCGTCACATATTCAGGAACCACCGATCAAGGCTTATTCATTAGGGACAGGCACGTACCCCTACAAACCATGTTAGCTTCGCAATCTCAGCACCCACAGCGATACCACTAGCTATCTCAGCCGGAGACCAAGATTGGCGGCGCAATTCTAATCTTTCCTTTAGTGCTATCGTGGTTGGCTTTCAAAATGCCCTTAAATGATTGGGTTACGTTTGACCAGCCGCGCCCTATCTCGAGTATCTCCATAGGACCATAGCGACTCAGAGATGTGCCATATGATTTTATCACTTTTCCTGCGGTAGCCCAGAGTCTCCAAATCGAATCTTTACCAATAACATGGCAAGCAACAGGGAAGGCCGGTTGGTATTGGAGGTACAAGTCAGATCGATGAAGCATTGATGAACATTAAAATAGGTTTTGCCCTCAAACGCGTCACAGGCAAGCACAAATTGGGGGAAACTGAAGATAGAATCTTCCGGGAGCTTATCAGCGAGATCACCGTGTTACATCGCCGTTCAATCCGCTTAATTCGAACACGTAAGATTCTAGTCTTACCTTGAAATGAAGTGAAACTCATGTTGTTGAAGAACAGCACAGATGCGTTCGAACCTTTCAAGTCACAAATTTCCAACAAGTTGCGAATTCGAGGTGAGTAATGGGCGATATCCGGTTCTATGCTAAAGCTACTAGATCCCATCATCAACATATTCATTCTACGGCTGTGACTATCGAATGCGATCTCACATCATTAATAGCCTAGAGCGCAGAGTTGCATGTTCTTCAACAAGTTCTCTTAACTTCCAGTTAGCTCTTTGCTACAAGATTGGATTTGGTTCCACGAAAGGCGATAGGAAAGCACAACACATGTTACAGCAAAGTGAAAGGAGTGAACAACATCTTGACCACCTGGAGAATATTGGCCAAGTCACCTGTATTGCTTACTACGACTATTACACTGACCACAGTCTGCTACAAACAGCAAAGGCTACAATTGAACGAGAAACCGATGATTTTGAGCACACTTTTAAAATTGAAAATGCCATAGTTCTACTTCTGACGAAAATGTTATGATTAATTATATCAAGCCAAGGACAATTGGGAGTGAGGGACGGAATAATCAGATGTCCAGCTGATGGAGATAAGTTTGAGGGTGTTGGGACAGGAGCATCCTTCTACTCTGGACAGCATGAGTAATCTGGCATCCAAATAACAGAAAGAGGGACGCTGGGAGGAGGGGGGGGGAAACTGTATGTGCAGGTGATGAAGACGACTTTGGGGATGTTCGGGAGGGAACATATAGGTACGACAAGCTATGACCAACTTGGCTTCGACATAAAGGATTCAGGGACGATTTAAGGAGGCCGAAAAATTCGAGGTACTAGCCACGGACCAATATCGCAGGGTGTTTGGGCTGAAGCATTATAATACGCTAATCGGTGCAACCAACTTGGCATCGACATACCCGAATTAGGGACGCTGGAAGAAGGTCAAAGACCTGGAGATGAAAGTGATGAAGACGAAGACGAGAGTATTAGGGCAGAAACATCCTTTTACGCTGACAAGCATGGGTAATCACGCGTCGACACATAGAAACCAGGGACGCTGAAAGGAGGCTGAAAACCTAGAGGTGTAAGTGACGGAGACTAGAACGAGGGTGTTGGGACAGGGCCATGTTTTTACACTGACCAGCCTGAGGGGTAACCTCACGTCGACACACCGGAAGCAGGAGCGCGTGGAGGAGGCCAAAGACTTGCAGGCACAAGTGATGGAGACAAGAACAAGAGCATTAGGTCAGAAGCATTCTTTTACGCTGACCAGCATGAGCGGTAGGAATGTGGCAGTGTGAGGTTTAACCAGCGTTCAGGTGCCGGGTGCCATTCGTGTCTATGTTATATATTGCCTATCTGTTAAGCTAGCCTAGTCATTTTGCGCTACCTCTTCTCTGTCTCCTCTCGCTCTATTATTTTGATGTCTCAACCTGCCAGGCGCCCTTCGCTCCCCACTCCCCTATTCCTGCTGTCGGAGGTTGTGCTGCGGGTGCCGTTTCTGGAGTGGCAGCAGTCCCCAACACTGCCAAAATCAACACCAAGGTCTTTGATTTAAAAACAATAAGTGTAAAGTACCAGATGAATTTGCTACTCAATTTGAACTACTCAGAGGCTAACTATTGCTCCCCAGTTGTCAAGAACACTCACCAAACTCCCCTACTCCCAAAGGCATCCGGTCAGTGATAGAAATGCCACTCGGTGGGGTAAATATTCAGGCCAATTTTGCTGGGTAACGGATCGTATCCGCCTTAGGTGAACTACCGATAATATATCCTTGCCGGGCTATTCTGGACAACAAGGCCGTTGCCTTGATTTAAAGTCACATTTCTTTTAAAATGACGCCTTCCCTTGTTTTCCTACCAAACTACCAAACGAAAAGACGCGCTACAACTATAGAGAATGATAGAAAATGTGCCAAAGAAGAATTGTGATCTTGTTTGACCAAGGGAATAAGGTGGTTGATCCCGGAACCCCCTTATGTGATTTAAGAAACACTTATTCACGCCCTGCCTCGAATCACAAAGCCTTCAAGTTCATCACCGCAACCTTTGCAGAGAACTCCCATCAACCTCATGTAGCACTGTATGCATCACCGGCACACTCTTCTTTGCACCCGTTCCGCTACCAACATCACTTTCAAGGACTCACGTTGCCACCCAATACTCATATTAGACCCATATTATCCGCATGTGCCAGGTTTCCGGTTCATTCCACATTACCTACCTCAACCCACAGTGTTGTCCATGACTCATATGGTTCTGTAGTACCATTCAGCAGCTTTCGTTACCCTTCGCGTATAGACCACACGTAAATTTTAACTATAACATGTTACTAATTATGCAAGCTGAGACTTGGCAAGACAAAGCACAGGCCCTGCGTATGGGATATATAAGGACAGCAGGTCCTTGTAGACACAAACTTTTTTCTTCTTTTTTTAGCTTTAATATAAACAGTATGTTGGCTTAGCTAGTTAGAATACAACTTGTTGTTAGCCTTTCACATCAAAGAGCTGCTAGTTGATGCATGAAAAAACTTGTGCATTGACCCAAACATTCTCTAAAGTTCCTTGCAAGGACAAAAATCTTTGAGGTTGGATAGTGTACATTCAGCAATCATACAGTATACAAGTAACGTACATCACGGGTGGATAAAATACCTGCATGGATAGAACATAAAACTACTACGCAATACTTAATCAATGCATTTAACAACCACGACAATGTAGCAACTAATTAACCTATTCAGAATCTAATTCTTCTATCATTTCCACATTCAATATGCATATTCGTGCATTATGACCTGTTTTCCCGCATATTTCACAGCATCGTGCTTTGGTTTCAGTTTTCTTTTTGCGATCACTACTCATACGTGTGTAACTACTCCTTCGTAATGTAGGGTTCAAGGTGAGGATGATGGATAAGAAACTGCAGATGGTCACGTTGAACTGGTGTCCTACGAAATGTTGAGGTAGGTCTGTACATTGACTAATCTCTGCAGTCCTACTGCAGAGCAAAGAAAACTGTATACTAGGAGTCTGCCAGTGGGGCGGTCTTGTGACCCAGCCTTGCAGCCATTCCAAACCCGAACGTTTTACGTTTTGTAAGACGTCACATGACCCCACCCTCAACGTCCTATGTCCTTACAACGTGTTTCTTCCATTACTTGCTTCTCAACGTCTTTCTGATCCTGAATATCTTGTTCTTCTTGTACTGTAAGTGAACCTCCAAGTCTTACATGTGTTCTTTTAGCCCTTTTTTGCTTGCTAATAATGTGATTGGCATCTTGAAGTTTGGTGACCTCCAATGATACCAAAGCAAATTTGTGCATTAACATCTGTGTACACTTTTCTAGCTTCTCAACAGCAAGAATTATTGATACTGGTGAACTGTTTTGGTGATTCTAGATTCAAGATTTGATAAACGCAGACTAGGAAAGCGCTTTATTTGGATTTTGAAGTATTTCCGATTTTCAAAGCACAGGCGTTTCAAGTAGTACTGGCAGTGAAGGAGTTTGTAACACAATGTTTAGCTTAGATATTACACTTGTTGGATCTAATGGAACAAGTCCTGATCCTCAAAACCCTCCGCAAATGTTTTTTTCTGTCATGGCAAGCTTAAATGCTTTGTGGAATGCAAAAAAAAATCAGCCTTGGTGATGTGCGTAATATGAACACACATCATTTTCTCAATCCCTTGACTATAGGCATTGTAAGGGTTGGTTTAGACAGAGTGCCACGCCGGTGATGATTACAACAAGTATCTTGTATTTCACAAACTAATCTCTAACCTCTCCCCTCTCAGAGGGGCCTTGTCCTATATATCCGTTGGCTCCCTACACCCCCACTCAATCCGCCACCAGGTTGGCAGCGTCTTTACACTGACCCGCATTATGCAGCATCTCGCATACTTGTTTGCTTTGTCTGTACATGCCCGCCTCACCACCGGGCGGCAGCACCACCACAGCTTCATTGGTGGATGCTTAGCCTATGTGCTCGTTTGTATCATCCGTCTCTTCCCGTCTCTTCTCATATCGCTGCCGGATTGTCTACAATCTGGCTTTCGACATATCCTCTATGTTGCCACTGAGTCGCCTCCAACCCGGCGCAGGCTCTGCTCTCAAGACAGGGCCTAACTTGGCGCCCGTGACAGGCATGCTTGAGAGGGCCAAAACACCCAACATTAAGTGGTTGGAGAAAATGGGAAGAGTGTGGAGGCATGCAAAGCGTAATAATGTTGTTTGCTTTACAGAACTGCTCGAACGGCACAGAGTTATCATACTGACATTTATTACATTCAGTTACATCATTCATTACATCATTCATTACATCATTCATTACATCATTTATTTCATCATTTAGTACATCATTCAGTACATCATTCATTACATCATTCATTATATCATTATCACTCTATTACTAC
>WCAA01000153.1:0-23377 GCA_010623925.1 Antarctomyces pellizariae | reverse complement strand
TCGACGAACATCTCGGATGGTGACTTCATGGAGAGTGCCTGCGTGGGTTAGCGATCCCGTGACGAGTCGTCATTGACGAGCCTTCCACATGTACCTAGCGAATAGTGGAAAATAAGACAAGAGGAGAAGCAGAGGGGCTGGAAAAGAGAATCAAGAATGTACGTGCCCACTATGAAACGCACACACTCCGATGAATGTCGTCAACGAAACCTTCAAGAGTTCTCCTGAGGAATGTAGGAATGTACTGTAGGATGTGAAGAATGGGTAGACTGTTGAAACGCGTCTTCGTCAATTTACCAGCCTCAAGTAGAGGGACTGTAATGCCGCAGAAGACTCTTCAGTACGGAGGTATGAAACGGGAGAATAATTAAGGAATGCAATGCTGTTGAGTCGAGTCTGGGAACGGCAGAGAAGGAAGGCAGCCTGCCATGCGTCGGAAATCAGAACGCGCAGAGCTTGGCGGACACGTTGCGCTTGTCGGTTCTTCGGGAAGGATGTAAGGTGAAAACTCGGAAGATGTGGATAGTTGCTGCATGATACTCGTACAAGGAGGCTGAAAGGATGTACGAAAGAGAGACGGTAGGAAGTAGAGCGCAGAAGGACTCGGCGTATGGAGTTTGAGAAAGACTATAGGAAGGTGACAGATGATTAGTAGACGGACGCAGAGCATGTTCAGGGCGAAAGTTGATTCCCACTTGAGAACGCTGAGCAAGTAGTAATATTTACTGGCTCAGAAGTAGAATGTGTTCAAGAGCTTATGTTGAGGTTCGAGATGTTCTCTGTGACACTCCACGAGTACACCGCAGGCATACCATCTTACAAAACGTTTGTTGTTGCTGGCCGGGGCTTTCGCGGCAGCTGATGTGCAAGCAGTGTCATCTTCCACACGACGGTGAAGTGAGCAACTTGTGGTACAGCGTGGAGGATGGTAAGGTGGGAGAGGTTGAAGAAGTTCGAGTAGACCAAACAAAGAGAACGAAAAGAACAAAGAACGAGGACGAGAAGAACAAAGAAAGAGCGCGAGAAGAGCAAAGAAAACAATGACGCTTCGACGTCAATTTTCGCCGAATGCTTCAGGACAGAATCAACAAGTTTGGACTTCCTGTCAACCACAGATCAAGACGGGAGGGAGCACGTGCTCGATATCTTTCACAGTATCGATCATATCATCTAATTGAAGTTAGTTAAGTAAAGTTAGTAGACGACTGCTTACGTAAGTCCAAGGGCCCTGAGTTCCGCCCGTCTGATGGTGGTGCAGCCGTTGAGGCTTATTTTGACATCTCGATGTGGGCGCATTTCTTTGATACTCTGAACCACCATATCGATTGACCCTCTTACCTCTACCGACCTGTCACCTCAACGCAGCATAAGGTGTGCCGTGGGCCAACCTCTGAGTTCAGAACAAGCTTTGAGAAGGAAAGTCTGGCCAGGTGAAGTGTTGGTAGATCGTCCATGATAGTCGCGATATCCACGATCACCGTTATCCATCAGGGTCATCACTCCTCGATAAAGTCCCGATAAGAGAGTCGCTCAGGAAGATCAAGAAGCTTCGAGTCTTGCGCTCAAACGCTTGTTGTTCGAGCTGTCGCTTTGACCGGGCCATGCGTCACTACGGGACCGCAAGCCGGCCCTAATGCCAAACGGCAATCTCGCTTGTCAGACGCTGGCATGACCCTAGTAGATGATATTGTGCGTTGTTATTGGATAACTTGGCTGAATAAGGAAAATTATGCAGGGCTGTAAATTGGGGAGAGCGTTGATTGGAACCGGTGCCCGATATTGTGGAGATGTGCAAGGCACGTTGTTGGTGTGTCTGAGCTGCGCCTGAGCCGCGCAAGGGGAGAGGGAGAGAGAGGGAGAGAGAGGGAGAGAGAGGTGTGCCAGAAATGGTCAGAGGAGCCTGAGGGTGGGACATCGGCGGTTAGAGGACCGAAATAGTAACTAGTGAGGCCTGACAGAGTTGGAAGTTGCCACGAAAGAGTGCTCGTACTCATACTCATAGTAAGGCCATATCAGCGTTAGCAAGCATTATTTGACTCGTCTCTCGCGTCTCGGCGCAATGATATCTTCTTGTCGTAAGCAGGCGTATCTCTCTCTTCCTTTCACTGCCACCACCACATGTTTTCACTTTTGACTTTTGGCAAGCATCTCGGACTACTCGTACTGATCAGCTCGTTTGATTGCCAATTTTGCGGCCATTGCCATGCGACACTCGATTGCGACCCTGCACAAGGGTGGATGGGCAGGCTCCACCTCGGGCCCCGTCCTGCTGCTCCTACCGCGCCGTTCCAAAAGCAGCTGGGCCCTCGTTGTCCGATCCTTGTCATCTTAAATTGCCTGAACGAGACGTAGGTTAAGGGTCTGATGTGAACTTCATGCGCGGACTTGGCAAATATTTACGAGAACGAAGGAGGGTGAGTATTGAGGAGGAAGGCGGAAGGCGGAAGGAGGAAGGAAGGAGTAAGGTGATGAAGAAGAAGAATAAGAAGAAGAATAAGAATAAGAATAAGAATAGGAATAAAAATAAGAATAAGAATAAGAATAAAAATAAGAATAAGAATAAGAATAAAAATAAGAATAGGAATAAGAATAAGATGATGATGATGAAGAAAAAGGCAATAAAAAAATAAAAAAAAAGAGGAAGAAGAAAAAGATAATAATGATGGCGCTGGAATGTAGAAAGTAAAGTCCTTCCTTCATCTTTCGGGTGTGATATCGACTGATTGGGTTACAACTGGTTGCCAGAGAGTCTGCGACTGCCAAGGGACAAAGATAGGAATTTGGTGCCGTCCCTTGACATTTGGCTATGTCCGTGCAGTTTACTAGCGTTTCCTTGTTGGCTCTTTTCTTCTGCCATCAATTTCGCGTGCTTGGGTGCTGACCTGCCCTGAGCTTGGCACCCTCTGGCAGCCTTCACAGCGCTCTTTGACTCGTGTCACCGCGCGGACTTGGCCCAACACGAGCTTCAGTTCAATATCGCAGCCCCCTTCTCGCAGCTCCCTTCCAAATCGGGTGGGAGTGCAGGCCTGGCAAGCCTGGCAAGATCCGAAGCCAAAATTCCAGCCCTTGCAGAAGAGGCAAAAGAAGTGTCTCATTCCTCAGTCACCACCAAGCCGCTCATCCCAAATTGATGCGCCGTCTAAGCTGTGGCTGACTCCACTCTTCACTCCCTTCCCCGGCATCTCCTCTGTCCATCATCTCGACTCCACCACGGCCACCCACCGCCCGACAAGAGAGCTCACTGTACCATCGCGTGGAATCCCTCGTCTCCCTAAACAGCTCGCTTTCCACCTCTCCTCATGCAATCAAAGAGGTCGACCAACGTATTACTCGCGACACGTTCAATCTATACATCTCAGTAGGGCCTTGGAAGAAAAGAGGTACTTGATCGCCAATTCCCAACATCCGGCCTCTGGAGGTCTTGAGGATAATGCACGCTTCGTGAAGGCAGCATCATCGCATTGAAGACCGACGTTTAGATCCAACACACCTTGACGATTTATATCGTCCGACACTCCTTTGAAGCGCAATTGGTTCATTTGATTTAGCAAAGTGAGTGGTAGCTATGCGCCTTTCTTTGTTCTTCGATGTTCGATCAGAGTGGAAGACTACCTCCCGCCGCATCTCCTGCGCTCCTCAGGTCTCTTTTGAAGACGAGCATCGTCAACGGCCATGGAGTTATACAGTTCTGTTATTGACACATTCGCTATTAGATCACTACCGTCGTGACATTTTGTCCGCCACACTCGTTCACACACACTCTTTTTACCAACCAGTTAGTGAAGCTTGCCATTCTTCGCCGTCACGCTTGCGCTGACACGGCCACAGCAGTTACACAGAACAAATCGTCTATACCCTACACCACCGAAAAAGAAAAAAAAAAAAACAGTTGAAATAGACACGTAGACACGTAGGCATGAGAATCCAATCCATTCTTGTCGGTCTCGTGGCCTTGACCACCACCGTCGCCGCCGTCGACAAACCAAAGTTCTACTTCCCGAAGCATGTCAAGCGTCAAGTTTTGAACAACACGATCTCGTCTAGCACTCTCTCCGAAATCTCGAGTGAGTCTTCGATCGAAACCGAACTTGCATCTGTTCTCCCTCCAGTCGTTGCTACGACAACTGAGCCGGAAGTCGTCAAGACTGTTGTGAACACGGTTGTTATCGACAATGGCAGGACAACTACTCTGCCGCCATCCATCCCGTCCGCCGAGCCAACGCCATCGCTATTTCCTACCAGCAGCAAGGAGGGAGAGGAGGAGGTTGGGTCTACCACCGGATTACCTAACTTGATCATCACACCAACGTCTTCTGCTGACACTGAGACATCTGAGGAGGATTCGTCAATCCAGCCGAGCTCTACGAAGACCAGCACTGTGGCATCTGAGGAGGATTTGTCAATCCAGCCGAGCTCTACGAAGACCAGCACTGTGGCATCTGAGGAGGATTCGTCAACCCAGCCAAGCTCTACGGAGACCAGCACTGAGGCATCTGAGGAGGATTCGTCAGCCCAGCCAAGCTCTACGGACACAAGCGGCGAGAAGGAAATCACTTTCGGACCTAGCGGCGTGATCACTGAGAGCGAGGAGCCCGCCTCGACGTCTGTCGATAAGACGACGGAGATTGATGAGTCCACTGGAGTTACCTTTGCAGGAAGCGCCGTTGGTACTGGAGGAACCACCGCCGCGAAGCCAACTTCGACCGGTGAGGAGCCGACAATCACCTCAGCTGTGTCCTCCGTCGTTGAGGGCGGGGATGATTTGCAGTCTAGCACCGTCGTTGCAACCTCGACCGGTGAGGAGCCGACAATTACCTCAGCTGTGTCCTCCGTCGTTGAGGGCGAGGATGATTTGCAGTCCAGCACCGTCGTTGCAACCTCGACCACTGAGGACGAGCCAGTCACTACCGAGGAGCCATCTTCGACCATCAACAGCGGCATCACTGGCGACTACTCGACTGGTGTCATTACCCGCATTCCAGAGCCAACCGAGACTTCGATGATTGTCGACCTTCCAATCATCGAGTCATCGACAATCTTCCCTGAGAACAACTCAACCACCCTTACCAATGGCCCAATTATCGAGTCTTCGACAACCGAGTCATCGCCCACTTCCGAGTCAGTATTTCCAAATGAGACTACTTCCCCTTCCCCTGTTTCCACCTCATCCGGGGCCGACGCCGAGACCACGGTTGTTATTCCTGTTGTTCCTGTTGCTCCTGTTACCAAGACCGAGAGCGAGAACCCTACTTTGGTTCCTGTATCTCCTACGACGTTCCCTAGTGTTTCAAGTATAGAATCTTTCTTACCGGATACGTCTACTTCTTTGGACCAGCCGGAGACTACTCTAGTTCCTGAGATAACTGCTTCTGGAACGACTCCGGGGACGACTCTGGATCCTGTATTTCCTTCCGTGTCTACCGCTGAAGAGCCTGAGATCTTCACTACTGCTTTCCCTTCCGTGACCGAGCCAACGGCCCAGCCTTCGGACGTTTCTTCCGAGGAGCCAGCTACTGTATTTCCTTCCGAGTTGCCGACGACGGACGTACCTGTCACAGAACCACCTTCTCAGACGACGACACCTACGCATGTCTCCTATGAGCCAACGCCTGGTGTCTCGTCTTCAGGGGTTGTTCCTTCTGTGACAGTGTCCTCGATGGTCTCACCTATCTCATCTCCTTCGGAGACCATAACTACCACGGAGCCAGATCCAGATCCAGTGACGAGCACTGATGCGTCTGAGACGTCCACTGATTCAGGAACCCAGCCAACTGACACTACGGTTTATAGGCCAACTGAGATTAGCACCACTTCGGAGCCAACTGCCATTCCAACTATCACGAATGAGCCAATCCAGAGTTCCGATGTCCTTCCAGAGCCAACTGGAAACGTAACACTTATTCCATCCGAGACCGATTCTGGAATTAGCTTTACGCCAACTTTCACGCCATCTTTAGGGCCAACTGTTCTCCCATCTGCGACTAGCAATTCGACTCTCATTCCGATCCTTCCAATTCAAACCGAGACCGATTCCGAGTCTTCTGGTTACGAGACCGCAACTGATGCTCCATCGGCTACAGGAACTGCTTCGCAGTCATCTATCGCTAGTGTTTCCCTTGTCACCGATGAACCGCCAGCAGTGACGCCAACCGATATCGCGCCAGCCTTCACTCCGAAACCTGACGTAGTTACCGATGCACCACCAAATTTCGTCCCGTCAAAGGTTGAGACCTATGTACCACCAACTCAAACCGAGTCCACGCCAACGGTGACGCCGACTGGCCTCCCAACCGATATGCCAAGAATGGTCTCTCCTTCGGGAGGCGTGCCGGAGGAGGCACCAGAGGACGACATGGTCATGATTCAGATCGGATTTGACCAAGCCCTGAACTACGAGTTTGTTGTCGGTAACTCCAAGTCGCCGACTCAAATCTTCACCTTCCTTCCTATGGGAATTTCATACGGCCTTGGTATTCCAAGAGACCAAGTTGTTATGCACAGCATTCAGCCATTCGACACTCAAGCTACCCTTGGCTACATCACCACATTAGCCATCGCCTGGATTCCAGCTGCCTCGCTCGAGAAGCTCGGCATGGTAATCCACACACCATCCTCCCCGCTCTACCACTATGATTCGACCAACCCGTCCGCCGGCTCAGTCGACACCATCACCTCGCACATCAACTCCGCCATTCCCTTCATCGCAGGCGGCAACCTCGATGGCGTCCCCACGCCCAAGGACGGCGAGGACGGCAAGTCCGGCTCCGGCAAGGGCTCCAAGTCCGATGGTGGCGTCTTCGGCACTGCCGGCGCACCAGAGGACCAGCCTGCGTCTGTTAAGGGCATGACGGCTGGTATTGCGACTGGTGCCGTAGTTGCTGCTGCTGCTTATGGCGCGGCTATGTTCTTTATTGCCAGGCGGTATAAGAAGCGTAAGATGGCGCATAGACGCAGCCGCTCAGTGGAGGGCCCGGAGATGATGGGACTGGGTTCTCCGAGTCTGATGGGTGGTGCGACGATGAGTGGAGGAAGGATGACGCCGGCTACTGCGGTGGGCAGTGAGAGGTTTAGTCGCGGGAGTGGGCAGACGGGGAGCAGTGGGGCGAGGACGGCGAAAATTAGTGCGCCGATGGCGGCGGAGAATTCGTTGGGGTGGAACTAACGAGGTGGTTATGGTTTGAAGAGCCAGCGAGATCTGATTTGCTGATTTGAGCGCCATATACCCGATATCTTTTGTATCATAGTCCCGACGACATCTTGCGGCGCCTTGGCACTGCAGCAAGCTTTCCACTCTGCGAAGAGACTTCATCCACCTTTTATGATGGGGTCTTGTGGTGGGAAGGCCATTTACTTTTGAGATAGTTGTTTATTTGATAAAAGGGGCGGGTCGGGGCGGATGTTGTGCCATTTAGGGTAGCGATGTAGAGTGAGGTATTGAGCTTTTAGGGAGGCTTGGCGAGATAGATGACGATGAAGATGAAAGTGGATGAAAGTACTTCCTTATGTTTTTTATGTGGTTACCTGCTTGGCGGTCTTTGTGGTTTTGCGCTAATTTAGATCGTTGTGGATATATCTTATGCTTGATAGAATCCAAGTTCTCCTGACTGTCACCATGATCTCAGAACTGATTAAACTTAGATGTCCCGCCAGTCTTTGACGAATTTTTAGCACTCTGTCAGAAGCCTTCATAGTACTTCACCAACTTTGAAGTGGCGGGAGACAAGTCCACATTCTCTGCACTATATCTTCTACATCCAATCCCCCATCTCTATTTTCCTTTGACAGCGAACCAATACCAAATGAGTGAGCGGCAAAAGGATGACATGCCTCCCACTTCTTCGCTTTTTGCTTACGGCCTTGGGACATTGTGATTTGTGATTTGAGATTTGAGATTTAGGTCGAGGAAGAGCGGTGGGTGTTAAAGTTGAATGATTCTTGTGTTTTTACTGTCGTCGCCAATGCCACCACTGGTACCGCCATCTTCTCCGGCCCGCTCTTCGGGCTGCATATTGTGTTAATGAGCCTACGCTGGTGGCCACGATTGTTGCTGTTGCTGTCACCAACGCCACATTTATAAAGGAAGAGTAGGCGTCTTCTTACCAGGCGAAAAACAGCTTTAGTGGGCCGCGGAAGGTTAAAGCTCTCGTGGAAATGAGTCTTGGAAATGGGAAAGTGCGGAGGACACGCGAGGCGCATGGAGCCGAAGATTCTTCTGCTGCGTTGAACCTCTTCTTACCTTTTGTCTGCTCTAGCTCCTTTTATGGGGACTAGATTGCGAGTGTTGGGCTTTGCAGCCCGCTGCGCAGCACGGGTGAGATAGAGAAAGGGAGGAACGAGAAGAAAGTGGACGGATGGTAAAGTTGGGAAGGGGACACAGCCATGTACATCTTGCGGGTACTGTTTCTTGCTTGATGATTTCTCACTTTGTGGTTGTTAAGCCGGTATTTAGAAGCTGGGTGGGGTGGGGTGTTCTACAGCTTCTACTATTTTACCCGCTAGAAACCCCTGCTGCGGCATACCTAGATGGCATGGAGAAGGAAAGGGAAGGGAAAACATAAAGCTTAACGTTCAACAGTACAGAAAGGAGAATTCAAGCCGGAATAAGTGGGTGCACTCATATTGCGGCCAGCCGGGAAGGATTTGTGCTTGCTGATCTCTGTACGTTTTCTAATCCCCTGGCTTTTGATAGAGGCCGAAAAAGTGTGTTGCTCCGCAATTCAGTTTACAACACCTGCTCGTGCCTTGGGACTCGACGAGCGCGTGAGGTCTCCAACACCTAGTGCACTTTGCTGTATCTTACCCAGCTCCTCTGCTTTTCTCTCAGTTCTCCAGTAAAGGAATAAGTGGAAACAATACTTCCCTATGGTTTGTGGTTGGTGGGCAGGTCCGCAAGTGGTTACATCATACCTGGAACGAAAATTGAGCCACTTCCTGGAGCGGTTGTTGAGGTAACTGCTCAACACCGGGAAAAGGAGGAGATTGAGGTAACGGCTGAATGTCGGCAAGGGGTTTGTTATTAAAGTCAATGTGAGAGCACATTTCCTAGTATCAGCGTTCTCGTTGTTGTCATTGCCATCCCTCTCGCCATCGTACGAGTACCCCACAAATCCGATTTTTAGACTTGAGCTGAGGCCAAGAAAATCTGCCGATTGTAGACCGTCTCTAGCAAATTTCTTGAAGAAACAAGGCTCACATGATGAAAAATATCACGCTGTTAATATCTGTGCTGTCCAAGAGTAGAAGGCCTTGTTTACGGACTTTGTATACTTTGACACCATGAGTCCTTACCACCACTTGGGCAGGCGTCTGAGATATGCAGAGAAGTAAGTCTTCCTAACTCCACACCCCTTATAACTATAAGCAAACACAAGGTAATAAGGGAACGAAGAAGCCAAGCAGCAAAATAGAGGCGAGAAGGGAGGTATGAATTTCCTGCTCGCCTCTCATTTCGGCAACTTGGGAAAGATACCTTGGCAGAGGAAGACGACCTCCGCAAGCCCATCCAACAAGCTCGAAGAATTATCAGCCACTGGATGAGGGCACCGGTAATGGCGGAAGAAGGACCCGCATAGATTTGAGTGAAATGTGTAGCTTGCCATGCTAATCGATCGACCGCTCCCAGTTGAGCGCCAACTTCAATTTTGGTTTCATTACTGTTGTCGATGGTCGATCAGTTGGCATCTGCAGTATCAGCGACGACGAAGCATGGCGCCAACCGCGAAGGAATACCTCCTTCAGTCTCTCCACCATGCCTCATCTCCTCAGATACCGACCCACGTCTTCACTCCCATAAAACATGTCCTGCAAGCTGTTCCCCCTCCGCCTCTCCTCCTCGTTCATCCTCTTAAGCCACCCCTTCCCTTTTTTCTTCCTCTCATCCTCTTTCTGTCTCCTAACCCTCGCTTCCATCACCGCACCACTTATCTCTTCATCTCTTTTACTCTCCGGTATACTGGCTCCTATCCCCATCTTATCAGTCTTCTCTTTTGCCTTTATCGGGAAACGTATGCCTTCTCCTCGCGCGCCGAGACCGGTGCGGGAATCAGGGTCAAAGCCATATGATTGGAGGATTTTGAGACCAGGATGCGCCCGTGAGAGAGATGAAGGCGGATGGGAATGGGGCAATGATAACTGGTGCGCTAGAAGCGCTGCATGAGATGTTTGTGAGGAACCAGTCGATATCGGTAAGTGGCACGTCGCGCAGATGGTCTGTTTATGAGTATGGCCCTGTGTTTGTGACGGCATGTCCGGTGATTTGCTGTCTATAGTGGTTGGTGTTGCTTCTGCAGACTGTGGTGGCTTGTCTTGAGGCTGAGTCGCTGCTGGTTGTGCTGGCTCGAGAGCGTGTTTCTGAACAGAGATAGTGGACTTTGCAGGTGCCTCCTCGTCGGCCGAAGGCGTGGAAGAAACGACATCCGGCTTTGAGAGAACTAGGTCGAGGTAGAAATCGCTTGCTGAAGGTCCTGATGACCTCGAACTGGTTGGCGTACTGGCCGTTTCCGAGGACCGAACAAATTGGACGCGTTTCCGTTTTATGCCAGCGCCGAAGACTCGTTGATCTTGCAGTGGTATTACGTACTCATCATCATCGGATAGCGTCGCTGTGCCCTCGAAGCCTTTGAATTCCTTCATATTGAAGTGTTTGATGTGGGGAGGAGAGAATGTTGGAGTAACTACTGTAACCTTGAGGGCGAGGCCAAGGTCGTGACGCCACAGCACACTAATTACCCCGGATTTCGGTAACTTTCCGCAGCCTGACAAATGCCAAATTTAGAATTCCAACTGGTTGACGTGGAATTTCTACCAACCATCACTTTTTGACAGCAAGAATTTACCTTGGTGGCACTCTGAGAACGAAACCAAGTCAATCGATGGACTGGTAGCACGACATAAACTCCTGATCCGACAGGAAACTCCCACAAACTAGCGACGCCAGCTTCGCCATGCCGCTTCCATTTCTGGCAGAAGTCGTCTTCAATGGCATGCCATTCGGCTGGAATGGCTACACTGTCCTCAAAGTCATTGGACTTGTCTTCCTGATCGCGCTGGTAAAATGGTATTCCCTAGGCGCAGTCAACACAGCAGAGCGCCAGATGCACTCGAAAGTAATATTGATAACAGTGCGCCACCCTCTCCTTCATCCTAACCCTAGCACGAAGCGCATACTAACAGCCTCTAGGGGGGAACAACAGGTATTGGCGCCGCAACTGCCCTCTCACTAGCCCAACGAGGCGCGCAAATTGTTCTGCTTGTACGCCAAGCACCCTCCGACCCTTTCATAGTCGACCACATAGAAGACCTGCGCGAGCGCAGCGGGAACGAGCTCATCTACGCCGAACAAGTAGATCTCTCCTCCACACTCTCTATTCGCAAGTTCGCTACAAAATGGGTCGACAATGCGCCGCCACGCCGTTTGGACATGGTTATTCTCTGCGCCGCGACTCTCACACCACCCGGACGCAAGAGAGTTGTGACGGGGGAAGGAATCGAGGAGACCTGGATGATTAACTACCTTGCGAATTTCCACCTGCTGAGTATTCTGAGCCCGGCGATTAGGGCGCAGCCCCCGGATAGAGATGTTAGGATTGTTATTGCGACGTGCTCGACTTATATTGCCAGCCCGCCGTTTGTGACGGGTGAAGAGGCGTTGGATGAGAAAGCTTGGAGTCCGGGAGTGGCGTATGCGAGGAGTAAGCTGGCCATGATGGTGTTTGGGCATGCGCTCCAGAAGCATTTGGATGCTTATAAGAGACCGGATGGGCTGCCGATGAATGCGAGGGTTATATTCGCTGATCCGGGATATGCGAGGACGGCGGGCTTTAGGAGGTGGTTTAGTCGTGGAACGATCAAGGGGTTGTTGATATACTTGGTGTTGTATCATCAGGTCTGGCTGTGGCTAAAGAGTGCTGAGCAGGGAGCGCAGAGCCTGCTGTATGCGGCGATGGAAGTAACGCTTGGCGTGGGAAGTGGAAACAAGTTCATCAAGGAGTGCAGAGAGCTTGACTTTGCGAGGAAGGATATTAGAGACGAAGAGATGGCAAAGAAGCTCTGGGAAGGAAGTGAAAAACTGATTGAGAAAGTGGAGAGAGAAGAGGCCGTGAAGAGGGCGTTAGAAAAGAAAATGCAGGAAGAGATGGAAAAGATGGACAAGGGAAAAGAGGGGAAGGTTGTCGAGGTTGATGAGAACGGCGATGCCAGAAAGGAGAGTAAGCAGGCCAGGGCAAGGCGAAAGAAGAAGGAGGCATTTGAAGCAGCCATGTCATAGAGGTTTATAGAGTAGACGCAGAAATATACTCATTCAGATGTATACTCCTTGATACTGAGATATTTGTACCCTTGGATTGTTACATCAGATTCGAGTAAAGGGTGTGGCTGACATGTAATGCGGGGCAACTCTAGTGTGGAGCAATCGTGGCTGGAGCACCCCTCCAGGCGCTCGGGAATGACGACGATTAGACACTGGAACGCAAACGCAAACTCAAAGGCATATAGTCTTACAAACTGGATGTTTTTCTGGTAACTAAAGACAGAGCTGTATATTATACTGCCAACTACTCCAAGGTATTAGCAACTATGGCGGACACCTACGAAAATGCAGTGGGCGGGAAGCTTCCAGTCGACAACCCAGACGTGCCAAAGACTCGCAAGCAATTCGTCCCATTAGGTCCGCAACCTCATATCCAACCTCACTAGAACCTCATTTACTAAAGATCTCGCAGAAAATAACCCACAAGTGATGACCCAGTTAGCCCACAACCTCGGCCTCGCACCAACTCTCTCCTTCCACGACGTCTTCGGCATCGACGACCCGGATCTCCTCGCCTTCGTCCCACGCCCCGCGTCAGCATTACTCCTCGTCTTTCCCGTCTCCAAAACCTACGAACAGTACCGCATGAAAGAGGATAGTGATAAGCTGGTATACAGCGGAAGTGGCCTGCAGGAACAGGTTGTGTGGTTCAGACAGACGATTGGGAATAGTTGTGGACTGATGGCGGTGCTGCATGCAGCTGTTAACGGAAATGCCAGGGATTATATAGGTATGTTTGTTCTCCCCAGCAGATACTAGATGAAGGTTGCGGAAGATTCGCTAATTGAGGGTAGATCCGAGTTCGACCTTAGGCAAGCTTCTGGCGGCTGCTATTCCACTGCTGCCAGATGAGAGAGCGGACCTCCTTTACAACTCCCCAGATCTGGAATCCGCACACCGCTCTTCGGCACAACAGGGCGATACCTCCGCACCGGCTGCGTCTGACGATGTTGATCTCCACTACGTAGCATTCGTACGCGCAGAAGACGGACACCTGTGGGAGCTGGACGGCAGGAGGAAGGGACCAATTGACAGAGGTGTGCTGGATGAGGGAGATGATGCACTGAGCGAGAGGGCGTTGGATCTTGGCCCGAGGAGCTTTATGAAGAGGGAGGCGGAGGGAGGGGAGATGAGGTTTAGTTTGGTGGCTTTGGCGCCGAGCTTGGATTAGACACGTGAAGGCATTCTGCGCGTTCTCTTGTGCGAATCGCTTGCCTTTGAGTATCGAGAACTGCCAAGTTCATTTGAAAATAGAAAACACAGCCGAAAAGCTAATTAGCAACCGAGAAGATTAATGTGTCGGTAATTGGCAAATGTTCCAGGAACATTCTCTGATCGTTTAAAAGGGTTGAAGATCTATAAGAACTGGTTGGCAGCCTATATAACTCTACTAAAACTCCAATCTTTCGACTCGCAACTACGGGCTAAGCCTGCTAATCTCCCACCCCTCCTCCACCTCCTTCTTCACATACTCAAACCGATCATGCAGCCTGCTCTCCCTCCCTTGCCAAAACTCCATTCTCTCCGGAATGACTCTAATACCGCCCCAAAACTCTGGACATGGAATATCATCCACACCCTCAAACTTGTCCTCCGCCTCCTTCACCCATCCTTCAAGCACCTCTCGACCCTCAATATTCTGACTCTGCCTCGACGCCCACGCTCCAACCCTGCTACCCCTCACTCGCGTGCTATAATATGCCTGACTCTCCTCCCTGCTCAGCCTCTCCGTTTTACCCTCTACGCGAACCTGCCGCTCGAGATCTTTCCACCAAAATGCCAGTGAGGCGTAGGGATTCGAAGCAACATCCGCGGCCTTTTGGGAGGTGCCCCAGTTCGAGTAGATTACGAAACCGCGGCTGTCCAACTCCTTCAGGTATACGAAGCGGCTTGTGACTCTGCCGGACGGGAGAGAGGCGGTGGAGAGACAGACGGTTTCGGGGGAGGGGACGGAGGCTTCTTGGGCATTTGCGAACCAGGCGTGGAATTGCTTTAGCGGGTCGGAGGCCAGATCGGACCGTTCGAGGGCGCCAACCTTGAACTGCGCTGCTTGAACATTCGTTGCTGAGCCTGCTGGCGCGACTGCACCGTGTTAGTGGTGTCAATCGGTTCGGAGCTGTGGTGAGGAGACGCACAGATCAGCTTCTCGGTCTTGGGTGGTGGGTGTAGTGCCATTCTGGATGAGTTTCTAAGGAGGGAGGTCAATGTCGGGCGCATGGAATTGGTGCGAAAGTGGTATACCAGCTGTTCCCAGAAATTGTGATAAAGATTAGTAAATGGTGGACTCATCCTCGAATGACGCGGTGTTACCCGCGTGGTTGGCGGCCGCTAGCGCGGGCCAACAACATCATGACAGCTAGACTTGAGTGGCAGTTGGCGACAAAGTGTCAACTTCAAGACACCACTCTACTTTGAAAGACTGATGGTTAACCGGTTGCGTATCTGGCAATTTTTAGCAATCGATAAAATAGCGCAGTCTCTCCAGGTTGTGTAACACCTGACAAGAAGCGGTAAAGTTGATCTCGGGCAGTCTGATAGGGAGTTGGCCGCCACTATTTAAGCATGAGAGCACCAAGGTTCGGCTAAGCGATACAGGAGTCTTGCAGAACCAGTAAGCTCTATTGTGGTAGGCTTTTATAAGGCCCTAAGCGGTTTGCATGTTAGTTCTAAGTGCAGTTTAACTTTATTTGGAGGACTAGTTGGCCTCTCCAGTCGACTTATCTTGGTTGGGGAACATTCAGCCTGCTTTTTTCTACTTTGATTTCATGTGAAAAGTTCTTTTTGTCTTCTTGCTGAGGAGCTTGGTGCTGACCGACTTCCGCGGAACTTGCGCAAGTTTTATTCCCATTTTAAAGTCTATTTTGTCTCATTGTTCAGAAAGCTAGTAGAGAATCGGTCAGCCAAAGGTTTTCGATGAAAGTCTCAATTTGAGTGGTTTTCTATAGTCGTTGGTCGGTGTATAGAATGGCTACTACAGTACATGCGGATAAAGTTTCTGTGGTGTAGAGAAAGCTCTCGTTCGCTATTCAAACATCTCCAATGTTGTGATCGCTCAGAAAAGCAATGGAAAAGTGGTATTGCAAATGTTTTATTGATTAAGCAAGTTCTTGACGCACCCAAGATGCCAAGCTTATCTCTCCCATTCTGGTGAATGCGAGCACTGTGGCGGAGTGGGCGGCTGATAACTGGCTCCTTGTGGTCATTATAATGGTCATCCTCATTGTTCTTGTCGCCCTTCTTCTTAAAACCCTCAATCATATTCTTGGTGTCCTCGATCTCTTCTTCCTCTTATGCAGCAGGTATGTCTTACCGAATTTACAGCAGTGCTCAGCGCTCTTTGTGGGTTTCCACATTTTAATGTAATTTATCGCCTTCATTGGCGTAGGATAAGACTTGGTCTCGATTTTCTTATTCTCCTGCTTTCCCACTTCGAGCAGGTATGCCTTGGTATCTTCGTAGGAGAACTCAACGCACTTCTTGATCTTCCACTTTATACTGAGTGCAAGCACCTCAGCAGGCTTAGGGCTGCCCTCCAAGATAGCGGTTTCTGTTCTCGTTTTGTGCTTGTTGCTGCCGGCTGTCTCTTTCTTGATCTTATCCTGCCTCTGCTTTCTCTGGTACAGCACGTATGCCCCAGCGTATCCGAAGAACAACTCGACTCCATTTTCGAGCTCCACTTTGCACTACTCTCAGGTACGTTCTTGGCTAAAGGTAATAATTCCTCTCCATGTTTGCGATGGTCGACTTGGTAATTAATACCAGAGAAGAGGTGGCTTTGGATGAGGCTCCTGTGTGTTTACATCAGCTTGTATTGCCTAGAGAATCGCAATAGTAGTACTTGGAGAGATAGATATGTGCAGGCTTCTACTCAAAGCTGCTCTGCGTAGGCTCAGGAGGCCTGGCGGTTGTCGACCACAGTCAGATTTGTCGGAGATGATGGGGAGTTCAGGCGAGAAAGCGTGGGAGATTGAACGGTCAAAACAATCCAGGTGGAAGGGGAAGGGGGGTTGTATAAACTTTTGACTTTCGAGGATGAAAAGCTAGTGATCTTGGTAAGCTCAGTGACCTCGTCTAAGCTGGTGATTTCGAGGCAGTGGTTTTAGGACGGTGATTTGGGAAAGTTAGTGATCTCGGAAGCTGTGATCCGGGGTTGTGATCTGGGGATGTTCTTGGCGATTTCGGGTAGACTGGTGATCTTGCCGTTCCGGTGGTCTGGGAGGCCATGATCTAACGAAGCTCCTGGTGATTTCCTGAGTGGTGCCTTTCTGAGTGGTGATCTGGTCAACCTGGAGAGGCTGAGGAAGCTCGTGATGATCTCAGGTTAAGCGGTGATTTCCTGAGCGCGATTTGGCGCAGTTCTGCGCCACAGTGAGCTTTATGGCTGGTCGTGACTGGGCTTGGCTTGAGTAATCGGTTGCGTCGCATCGCGTTGGGTTGGGGAGTAGCCGGCAGGGGTCATATTTCCTAATTCAGCTCATCGACACCTGCCGCGCGGATAAGACGCGGGATCCTCTTTTTTTGGGAGGAGTAGTTGACCACGGTCAACTTGTTCCACCTGCAAAAAGAGGGTTCCCATGTCGTAAGGCCGCAAAGCTACAACCCACTATTATTATATGTTGCGGCCCTGAGTCGAACCCTCATTGAGAGGCGTCCAAGATTTGTATGGCAGCATTGCTGCGCAAGGCCCGCCAAAATCGAACTTCCTTTAAAACTTGTCCTAAACCTTTGGTGGCAGTCCGCACACGGAGCGCTCGGAGCGCTCGGAGCCTGATATCACTAACAATTTTCGGGGGCCCTGGATTATGGCCATAATCTACTCCTCCCAAAAATGAATGTTTCGCAATTCTGACGCGGCGTCCGATTGCGGCCAAAGTGAACTGAAACACGACGCACAAGGACGGAGGCTATTGCGGAGTGAGTTTGTCATTGTCAACTCTTGTAAAACAGCGACCTAATCATCATCACAACGCAACTACGCAAGCAGGACATCAGAGCTGCGATGCGCGACTGTGCGAACCACCACAAATTCGCAGCGAAAAACAAAAAACAACCCATCAAGAGAATCATCAGTTAGCCTACGCACTCACGATTGACGCTGCTGAAGGACGTATAATTTCTCATCTCACCATGTATTCATATTACCAATCTAGTCCGAAGCCCTAGTTCGGATACTCCTTAATATGATAGCTCTTCAGCTTAACAAACTGATCAAAGCCATACTTGCTCAACGTCTGTCCCAGCCCGCTGTTCTTCCACCCGGTCCATGCGAGGTCTGGTGCCGGATAATCGCAGCGGTTTACAAAGACAGTGCCAGCCTCGATGTCATCCATGAGCTCCTGTGCCCTATCCACATCCTTAGTCCATATAGACGCCGTGAGACCAAACTCCGAATCGTTCATGAGTTTGACAGCCTCCTCATCACTTTCTACCTTCTGCACAGGGATGACTGGGCCGAAGGTCTCCTCGGTCATAACCGCCATTGAGTGGTTGACACCTGTTAGCAGCGTTGGCTTGACATAATTTCCTTCTTCCGGTGCATCGTCGAAGGACTCATTCTTGGGCGTCTCATCCTTAGCTCCCTTGCCGACCGCATCCTTGATATGCTCAAGAATCGTCTCCTTCGATTTTTTCGACACAACCGGACCAACATGCACATCCTTATCCATAGGATCACCCAGCTTGTAACCCTCCAACACCTTCTTAATCTCAGTCACAAACTGGTCATGGACAGCGGCAGCAACATACACGCGCTCAACCGAGCAGCACGACTGTCCCGAGTTGAAAACAGCACCGTCAACGATTTCTCCCGCTGCCCACGCCATATCCACATCGTCACGGATGTAAGCTGCGTCCTTGCCTCCGAGTTCCAAGCCAACGGTGACGAGTCGGTCTGCTGCTGCTTTGCGTACGCCCAGTCCGCCTAGAACAGAGCCGGTGAAGCATATATGTGCAATCGCTGGATTGCGAACAAGCGATTCAATAGTGGTAGACGAGCCAGAGTGAAAATACTGCAGCACTCCATCGGGCAATCCCGCCTCCTCAAAAATCTTCGCAATCTGCTCAGCCGCCGTAGGCGTTTGCGGAGACGGCTTAAGGATAACAGTATTTCCCGCCAACAGCGCCGGCACCAATGAGTTGATAAGAGTGAGGTATGGGTAATTCCAGGGAAACAGAATGAGAACCGGTCCAACTGCGCACTTCCTGATATGACGCTTGAAGCCCTTCTCTTCCTCGCCAGGGGTGTCGGATAGGGCGTCAGAGCTGATTTTGAGGAGGTGGTCGGCACGCTTTACGGCTGTGGCGACTTCTTTGGTCGTGTAGGCTATTGGACGGCCCATTTGTTCCGTGATTTCTTTGCCGAGGACATCTTCACGGTCATCAAGTAACTTAATCGCCTTCTTGACAATTGCCTGACGGTCGGAGAGCGGGGTCTTGGACCATGTCTTGAATGTTGATGCGGATTTGGTGGCGAGGTCGTTGAGCTGTTCAACGGTGGCTCCTGGGCGGGTGATAATGCCTTGGTTGGAGATGGGAGATATCGTTGTTAGGACTTCTATGGACATTGTGAGAGTAAGTATGATGTATGAATGAGTAGGAAAAGAATATGGGAAGAAGAACAAAACAATGAAAGTTAAGAAGGCCCTGAAGTGAGGTAGATCAGGTCCCGATAAGGCCATACACTCGCCCCATTGCGGGGCTTATCGCCTCTCGTGTCGCCTTGAGGGATCGCCAAGCCAAGCACTTTATGTGGGAAATATCTGATTGAGTGAATCCCAGGCTTTCTATTACTGGTGCCTCAGGCCTTTATTGGGCGAGTGACGGTTTTTGTCTGGCAGCCTTGCCCAAAAAGCAGACCTCTTATCTACCCCTACAAAGATTTGTGTGGCAGCCTTGCGCTTCAGTAGCACTTCCATTAGGACGTGTCCTAAACTTTGTGTGGCAGCCTCGCTGTGCACAGATCATCCCAATTGCACCTCTATTTGGATGCTTACAAAAAATGACAGCCTCAGACACGAAGTCCAGGATCCTTCTACCGCTAACACTTTATCTGACCGGCGACACGTTTCTCCGGAATCTTATCTGGACTTCAATCCCAAGAATTTCGAGATAGCCAGGCCAGCCTCGTCTTGAGCTCAGAACATAGACACCAATCGCATCCACACAATGTCTACACGCAAACACAATGAGTTCCTCGAGGCGAGCGGAATCGAGGATGGAGGGAGCGATGGATACAACTCCGAAGTCGAGGACCTCAGAAAAGGAGCAAGCAACAAGCGCCGCAAGGTGACCAGCGACGACGAGTCCGAAGACGACTTCAGCGATGAGGAGATGAAAGATGCCCCCCGACTAGTCAGCCAAAAAAACGAGAAGAAGGACGACACAGAAGAAACGGACAAGCCAGCGAAGCGCTTACGCAGAAGTAAAACGGAAGACGATCTGCCAGGCATCTCGAGGCCACTGACGAAGAAGAATCTGGTTGCGACGGAGGCTGCGATCAAGAAGTCTGGCGTTGTGTATCTCTCCCGTATACCGCCTTTCATGAAGCCGCAGAAATTGCGCAGTTTATTGGAGCCGTTTGGGGCTATTAATCGCATCTTTATGACGCCTGAAGATCCGGCCTCGCACACCCGCCGCGTCAAGTCTGGAGGCAATAAGAAGCGAAGTTTCACTGATGGTTGGGTGGAGTTTATGAATAAGTCTGATGCGAAGAAGGCGTGTGAGTTGTTGAATGCGCAGATTGTTGGTGGGAAGAAGGGGACATACTATCACGATGATGTGTGGAACCTGCTCTACTTGAAAGGTTTCAAATGGACGCATTTGACACAGCAGATTGCGGCGGAGAATGCGGAGAGGGCTTCCAGGAGACAGGCGGAAATCAGCAAGGTTACGAGGGAGAACAAGGAATTTGTTAAGAATTTGGAGGAGTCGAAGATGGTGGCTGGTATGCGTGCTAAGCAAGAGGAGAAGAAGAGGAAGGCGGCGGAAGGAAAGGTGTCGGAGGCTGCGGGTGTGAAGCCGGAGGGTGAGGGAAAGAAGAAGAAGTTGGCGGCGAGACAGAGGACTTATGAGCAGACGAGGACGGCACCGAAGAGTGGCGCGAACCAGCAGATGATGGATAAGGTCTTGAGCAGCATATTTTAAGCGAGGAATGGTGGGGAGTAATGATATGATACCATGAGAATCAAACTATTCTGAACCTGAGTTTTTAAGTGATGAGGACAATTTTGCTGCGATTTACGGAGATTATCAAAGCAATCAGCTAAGACCATCACATGGAGCAATCCAGTGGAGTCCTCCACCTTCGACGGCGAGAAAGTGTTTAATCGCTCCCAGGGCAACGTAAAGAAGGCTCAATTTCACATCCGCTAACTAATCGGTTAGCCCTCAAAATTTTCAACTTACGAACGAAAGATGCTTTCGACGCAGCTGCGCAGTGTCCCAGTGTGTACCAGCAAGATTAACCAGTTTTCATATTGCCCTAGCAAGAGAGCCATCTTCTGCCGAGATGATCTGAACTAATAGCATGATCTCACACCCGACGCCATGGCAATAAGGTAACGCGTTTTCTCCTCTTGTTTCCCAGATTTCCTCATTATCTTGCCACTTAGAAGTTCATGAGATCTCTACCAAATAACGTCCTCTTCGCCCAATCCATCGCCAGCAACGCCCTCGTCCTGTAAGACACACTCTGAGCAAAGTACACACTTCTCCAGGCATACACCGCCCAGAGTCCTCCGGTCCAGTTCCATCCACCTCCAAGATCAAATACCGCGCTGTTCCCCAAGTACGCAAGGTTCCCGAGGTGCTTATACTGGAACGGCTTATACACAGCATCATCTAAATCCCCATCGGTAACCTCATTCATCTTCAGGCCCGGCGCTGCCCTCGCAAGCTCATTAAGTTTCTGTGCCAGATAACGGCCTTGTTGATGAGCTCTCTGCGCCGTAGCTGGTAAACTCGTCAAGGTATTATCAATCTGCGACAACAACTCCCTCATCTCCCCGAAGTCGAGCGTGCCTGATTGATCCTTATCATAGGCCTCGAACAGCTTATCAAGGCGCTTCAAATGCTCATTCGCCTGCGGGAAGCGCCTACGGATCCTCTTTCCGACTTCTAACCACTCGCCGAAATCGATCTGCATTGTCTTGGGATCCTTGCCCTTCTCGTATGCGATGCTTTGCAGGAAGGTGACAAGGTGGTCAGTGATGTTGTTCTGCACGGTTGCGCAGTCGCCGATTGCGTAGACGTCGCCAAGTGGTGCGCCGTTGAGACGCAGATGTCCGTCTGTTTCTAAGGCGTGGCGGTTTGTCTGTACTGACCCTAGCTGGGAGGCGAGTTGTTTGCAGAACTCTGTTTGGGACACCCCTGTCGACCAGAGGCAGAATCCCATTGGGAGCTCCTTGGTGATTGTCTCGCCGTTCTCTCCCTGGTGAGTGAAGAGGATTTTATCAGGCAAAACTTCTTTCACTCTAGAGTTGGTGAGGACTTCGACTTGGTCGCGGGAGAAACGATCTTCGGCGTACTTGGATACCGCCTCGTCGTAGGTGTTGAGAATGTGCCCACGGGACTGAATGAGATGCACAGAGACTTCGTTGCGAATAAGGCGTGGGAAGTATTGCGTCAGGTCTTCGTTTAAGAGGTCGAAAAGCTCAGCTGCAAATTCAACTCCTGTTGGTCCACCACCAGAGACGACGAATGACAACAACCGCCTACGCTCTTCGTCCGAGGTGGTGGGAAGGCAGGCCATCTCGAGGTTGTTCAAGATCTTCTTCTTGATCTGACGAGCATCATCGAGGTCTTTCAAGAAGTTGCAATTTTCTAATCCTTTGACACCGTGTGGGTTTGTGGTAGAGCCAACTCCAATGACGAGCTTGTCGTATGGAAGATAGAATGAGTGCTCTTTGCCGTCTGGTCCCATTTGAGAGAGCTCGACTAGCTTTTCCGAAAAATCAACGCCGTCCGCGCGGGCTCTGATGAAGTGGCCCTTGACGCGGGAGACAATGCGGCGGATTGGCTCTGCGAGTGAACGGAGCTCTAGGGTTCCGACTGTGGCGGATGGAAGCATAGGAGTGAAGAGGAAGTAGTTGGACGAAGAGACGACAGTAACGTGGTATTGGTCCGCATGCAGCTCCTTCAGAAGAGCTACACTGCCCCATCCAGCACCGATAACTACCAGTCGCGGTTTGTCCAGTTGTGCGGCGAGTTCCTCGTTGTCCATGTCGTCCATCAATACGTCTGCGATCGGAAGATCCTTCGGTCCTCCACGTCTGGGGCTTAATGCAAGTTCGGGTATATTTAGTTCGCTATGCGAAAGGTCTTCTCTATACGTTGACGCATCATATAAGAAGAAGCCAACAACACCCGTTGATACCACTACCACCGATATGCCGACCCATGTTGCTGTTCTGTAAATAAAGTTGATTGCCCTCGACGGTACTACTGGCAGTGGCTTTCCAGATAATGCTCTAACTTGTGAAGGTGTGGTTTGAGATAGGAAGTCGTGAGTGAAGAACTTGTTAGGATGTACTGGCCGCGCGGGTGAGTGCAACTGAGCTCTGGATGTGGATGAGAAGTTGTTGATTCTGACAGCTTGAGGACGAAGCGCCTTGGAGGCACCTTGTCTGGCAAGCATGTTGCCCTTCGATGGTATCCCTGTGACAACCCTTTGCGACCGAAGCATCGTTTTGCGTCAGAGTGGACGTGTATGATGTAGGTGAATTGGGAGACAGGATGGAGTCGTGCTTTCAATCAATGGCCAGCAGTAAGTGTGAAGAGGCTGGGCGATGAGCGATATAGAGTAAAGCCGCGCAACAAGTAAAGATGATATGCGTCAATGGTATAGGAAAGGGCAAAGGGGTACAGGGACCAAAGATACTTACTGTACGAAGTGACTTTTGGACAGTAGGTAGCTTTCATGCAAGCAGCGCCGATGGAGCTGTTCATATTTGGCTATCTCGGAGCCGATCAACCGTGCTTTGATGCCGCTTGGCCCTGATCTCGCTGTTCGGCGTTTATGACATCAGTTCGGCCGCACCTCACTCCTGTTACCAGCTGACATAACCACGTTGA